>CANIUD010000481.1:0-132616 GCA_947470075.1 Closterium sp. Yama58-4
AGTGAAGAATGAGCCCCATGGGCAAGAAACGAGGGGCTATATAGTGGGGAAAACATGGGCGAGGGGCTATATAGTGGGGAAAACAGGGCTCAAACCGGTCCTGGACTAGGGACTACACTAGAGAGGCTCAAAACGGCTAAGGGCTAGTCCTAAGGCATCTCTCTCTCTCTCTCTCTATCTCTCTCTCTCTCTCTCTCTCTCTCTCTCTCTCTCTCTCTCTCTCTCTCTCTCTCTCTCTCTCTCTCTAGCAGTCCTTCATTGATTACGATCAAGGTACAGGCAACGCAAGGCAAGGCAAGTGGGAACCATCCAGCCTAGTATGCAGTCTAGCCATATGGCGAGCACGCTAACAACCAACCCCACTGCTAGGCTACCAACCACCCCTAGCCTGCTAGTAGGCCCGATTTGCCATGGCCAACCGAGTGCCTGACCTCCTAGTATCGATGCCCCTGGGCCTCCCTACCTCGGCCCCTTACCCATCCAGGGCCGGCCCCCAGTCCAGGTCGTCTTCCAGGACCTGCCAGAGATCCCCCAGGCGCGGCTCCCATGGGTCTGCTGGCGCCTGTGGGAAGGCCCTTTCCGTTGTCCTGTTAGACTTGGCTAGCAGGGTGTTGTCCTGGCTTCGCTGCAGCATTACCGAGAAGCGCTGCCGGTAATGTGCAGTGAGCTTGGAGGCAAGTGTAGTGAGCCTCCCCTGCCTGTACTTTTCTTGGCCGCCGATGTTCCGAGCATGCGCAGGAACCTCTGGGTGTCCCGGGCCAGGGCACCGTATGTTTCCACCGCCAAGCCAAGCACTCCAACAAACTCCGGCCGTCCCTCGTACATTGCCCTTTTTCCCCTAGCCCCATCCTCTGCCGCCCACCCCGGTGGCTTCAATGCCCTTGTGTCTCGACGCTGCAGTACTGGATCCGTCACTATGACATCGGTTACAAAGGTTTCAGCTGACTCCTTGTCCTTGATGACCAGGTCTGCTCGCTTGGGGTTAATTATTTGCGAGAAGGTCGTGGTTTCATGTGCGGTCATGTAGTCAGCTTCGTTGGCCATCCTTAGTGCCGCGTATACCAGGTTGTTGTGCGTGTTTGTCATATCCTTCCCCTCCGCACATCTCAGCAGGTGGTTGGGGAGGCTTCGGTCCCCTATCTTGGACCGTCTCTTCCCACACGGGCAGTTGTCTGTCACTGGTAGGGTCAGGCCGAGCCGGAAACCCAGGGCCATTGCGAACTGCCCCGGTGAGAATGTGAGGTCCGCCCGTGTGGGAATGGCATGGAGCCAGTCCCCTGCTCCCACTCCCTGCAGACTGATGAGGTGGACAACGTGGCTGTTGTCTTCGCCTGGCTTATCAACCCGCGTGTCCCCCACCAGCTCCGCTGCCCTGTCCACGTTAATCAACCTGGAAAGTTGCTTCTGCGGTCGTCCTTTCCCCTCTCCGCCCCGATCCGATTCCCGTAGCAGCTCCCTGGTCGCTTCGGGGAGTCTGTTCCGTAGGTCCCTAATAGAGGACCCATTTACCCCTGCAGCTCCGTCCCCGTGTGGTGACACCAGTGCTGCTACGCTCTGCAGGGGGGTAGCTGGGGCCTGCCGACACGTGCTGTAGGAGAATCTGCGCCACCTGTAGTGACGCCAGGTATGCCGCAAGTGCCTCTGAGAGTGGGTCTATGATTCCCAGGCCCCCTAGCGCAATTGGCAGAGTCGCCTGACTCCACACCAGGCTGTTCTCCAGTTCCTTGCTCGGCGTGTGGAGGTATGCCGCTTTTAGCGCTGTCCACAGGAGTCTCTCGCTCCATTCTCTCCATTCCCTCCGGGGGAGCACGTCCGCTGGTGTTGTTCGCAGGAGGTACGAGATCCTGCGCGAGATGCACCGAGAGAGGATTAGTAGCGCGTGCTGCGGGTGGAGTTTCCCGACGAGCCCCAACGGCGCCGCCGTAGACTCGAGTGTCCCCCTGATGGTGCGTTGGCAGAATGACGTAGTGCCGATTGGACTCCCTAGCACTCGAACCCCGTCCACTGCCGTTGCCAGGCCGTCCGGGAGTCGTCCTGTAAATCCCGACGGGCTCCAGGCGGAAGACTTGGCGAGGTTGCACCGTAGGCCGCAGGTCCTCAAGTCATCCCGTATCTTGTTAAGCGCTCTTGCTGCCTTCGCCGGTTCGCTCACAATCGTGATGTCGTCTGCGTATGCCATCACGGTCACCGTTGGGTCCACCTCTGCTGCCGCCAGGAGCGCTGGTTGGATGGCCGCCGCAAATAGCATTGGTCCCAGCGGGTCTCCTTGCCGCACTCCCCGCGCACTGATGATGTGAGGTGTATCGAACCCGCTGTCCAGCAAGAGTTTAGATGGGGCGCCGTAGAATGTGCGTGCTAAGGGCATGAGCGACGCCAGGCCCGTCCATTGTAGCGTCGTGAGGAAACTTCCGCGCTCCACAGAGTTGAACGCGTTTTCGATATCTAACTGTAGGATCACCCTCGTAGGCTCCTCCGCTAAGAGCGCCCTCGTCGAGTGAATGATGCACTCCGCGCCTCCGGGCACCGGCACTCCAAATTGTACAGGTAGGAGGTACTCCCGGATTTCCCCCGCCAACTCCCTAAGCGCTGCCTTGGCCGCCACTCTGAGTAGTGCCTCCCCTATCGCGATTGGTCGGACACCTCCGTCTGGCTTCTCCAAGGCGATTAGCCGGGATGGGAGTAGCGGCTCCTGTACTGCCTCGTTCTGGTAGGTGCTTAGCAACCGATTAACTAATCTGTGAAGGAGTGCGAAGACCTCCCAGTTGGTTAAGGCAGGGTCTCGTAAGTGCTCGAAGCATGTCCCAGATGGCCCCGCTCCTACCCCGTTTGGACATTTTGCCAGCACTTATTGCGAGCACTGATTGCGAGCTCGGAAGTTGCGTAACCTGTGATACCTTCCGGTGTCGCCAATTCCTGGGCCGGTGTTTCGAGAGGAGGGCTCCCAGTGTTGTTTGCACATGCTCGGCCAGTGGCGAGGTGTGTAGCGCTGCTGTTGCCTTCGCCAAATTGGCTTTCCGTACCAACCCTTCTGCTCTGGCACAGATCCCTTCAGGGTCAGGTTCGTGCCTATCCAGTTTTGAGTTTGGGGGGAAGGTGCTGGCCTGGGTGTACAGTGCGTCCCACTCCTCTTCTCGGAACTGTCGAAGGCGGGCCTCGACTGCCTGCCATCTGTTTCCTGGGGCTGTGTCCATGCCTGCCCGCAATGTAAGCCTGGGGAGGTATTGCAACATTCGCCACGCGCCGAGGCAGTCTGGGTGCTTCGAAAGTCGCAGGATAGGTACGGTCAGGCAGTGGCTGTACACTTTCAAAATATCTGGTGGCAGTCTCCTGATGAGGAACGGCTGTGCGCTGGCGCGCAGAGGTCCCAGATCCCAATCCAACACCTTGTGCCACGCGTCCTCATCCTCCTCGATCTTCAAAGGCGCCCTCTCCTTGCTGTCGGCCTCGTTGGCTCTTTGGGCCTCTGATTCGCCCCCTTGCGCGTTCTCCCTTCCCTCATCCCGCCCCTGTCTGCCTCCACGTCGTCTCCCCCTTTCCATATTTGTGGGGATTCCCTCTTCCGCCTCGACTGAAACGTCCTCTGATTCCTCCTCCGTTTCCTCCCTATACTCTGGCCCATCCTCTCTGGCAGGCTCATTCATTGGTTCAACTCCAGTTTCCTCTGGCCTCCCGTGTCGTTCCCGCCAGTTTCCATATCTGGCCTTCTCTCTCGCCACAGCTCTCACCAGCTCTCCCACGCGCCCGCCTCTGCCTCGCCCTCGTCCGCGGCCTCCTGCGGCCGCCCTCGCCGCCGCGTTTTGCGGACGATGGCCCGTGGCTAGATCGTCCGCCCTTTCCTGGAGTACTCTCTGCCGGCTCGTACCCGCCCTCTTTCTTCGATCTGCGGCCTGTGTTGCCAACAACGCTTCTTCCTCGTGGGCCGCGTCCTCCGCCTGCTCTGCTGCCCGTTGCTCCAACTCCAACTCCTCTCGTTCGACGTGCCGCTGCTGCGATGACGGGCAAGCGCCAGCGGTGGGAACGGGCTGCGAGGCAATCTGCTGTTCCCAACCCGCCTGAGGACCGGGATGAGCTGGCGCCAGTCCTACTCCGAGCCGCCGCTGCCCTAGTCTCGCGTGAAGGGGCCGAAACTCCCTCTCGGCCGCGCGAGCCTGTCTACCACTCGCCCCGCGGGCGTACCCATCCTCATCTGCGGGCCCGGGGCGGTACCTGTCGTCGTCGTCGTCCGCCTCGCCCTCCGCCGTCACTTCAGCGGCAGATTGTCGGTCCGCATCTGAAGGCGCCCTCTCTTCCCGTGCCTCAGCCGCCTCCTCCTCTCCTTCCTCCCGTGTCATCTCAGCAGTCCTCCCAACAGCATTCCTCCCAGCAGTAGTCATCTGTTCCCGCTGCCTCGTCCCCTCTGGTGGCCCCGCCTGCCTTAGCATCAGTACCGCTAGCGGCCCCGCCTTCTGTCCATCCTCCGGTTGCGGTGCCTCCGCCGCCAGTGTCGCCCGTTGAGGCACCTCTCGTGCCTCGCTGTCCTGCTCATCAGCCTGACGTTGCATATCTACCCTCTGAGCTTCCTCAGCGGCAACATCCCCTCGTTCCCGCTGACCCTGCTCCTCCCGCTCGCTTCCCTCCGCCTCGTGCCCCGTCTCCTCCGCTTCCGCCCGACGCGCCTGATCCTGAGGATGACGAGAAGTAGTGGAACGGTGAGCTGTGGGAGTCTCCTCCTCAGCCCGGGACCATGTGGGCTCGTGACTGGGACGCCCGGTCCGACTTTGTGCTTGATGTCCTCCACTCGGAGCGTCGCATGCTGGGTGTTGGAGCAGCTGCATGCTGGTCTTGAGGCGCGGAACTTTGTGCTGCGGGATCCCCAGCTGAACGAGCAGCAGCAGGGTGTTGTCCGTGCGGCTGCGGCGCAGGGCTTGTGGAGGCTCCTCCGCTTGCCCCTCGAGCCCGAGAACCCTGACGAGGACGAGGGGTCGGGAGCGAGGGCTTTCCGCAGGGTCGCCACGGCTGCCGAAGAGGCGCCCCTACAGCTCGTGTCTACGCTCGCGTCCTTGCTCCGGTGGATCCGCCGGCGGTTTTACGTGTTGAACTACGTCTGGGCTTGTCCCTGCTGGCCCTTGCCGATCACCTTTTTGCTCCCCATCTTCTCCCTGTCCTACTTACCTTGCCCTTTAGTTTTGGGCATAGCTACTGCTGCATGTTGTGTGTACTGCTAATGATGATTGTTGCTTGTTCCTTGCCACCCCTCACGCGAGCCGCCGATTTTGCAGTGAGAGTGAACTCACCACCGAACAATGAGGATATGAGGGGGCTTCTCGCCCTTATATACCAGAGGGCTAGGCTTGGATGGCTAAAGACTGTGCTAGGCTAAGGACTAGGCTGGTCTAAGGAACTAGACTGCAATCTCTCTCTCTCTCTCTCCTCTCTCTCTCTCTCTCTCTCTCTCTCTCTCTCTCTCTCTCTCTCTCTCTCTCTCTCTCTCTCTCTCTCTCTCTCTCTCTCTCTCTCCTTTGCTTGGAAAAGCAGTTTCGTTGGTGGTTTTCTTGTTTCGTTATAAGTGTTTATCAGCTTGTACCAACGACGATGCGTCACTAGCGAAGATGGCGGCCGGGAACGCTCCTCTCGTGTTTCTCCAAAAACTCCCCACGACTCTCCTCCTCTCCTGCCTTCTCCTCTCGCTCGCTCCGGTGCGCGCGAACGACTTGGACTGCGTAAAGGACGCCAACAAAAAGGTTGTCGTTTTGAGCTACTGTAATGGCGATGGATGGCGCTACTCGTGCCTCTACGGCGGCAGCTACTCCCCCGACGGCTCGGGAGAGTGCACGCTCGTAAACGCCGGCGGCTACTCCCCCGACGGCTCGCTGTACTACGAGGAATGCGAGGGGAACCTGCGCGCGCTTTCGCGATGCTGCGATATAGACCTCTCTGGTTACGAGTTAAGCGCTTGTGGGGAATTAGCTTATTGCAGTGTTTGGGGAGCTCCTACTGTTCTGACTTCGGTTACGCGCAGGATAACAGGGGGTGGGTTCAAGGGGATTGCTCCTTACTGGTATAACGAGTACGCCTATGTGAAAGGTTACGAATACTGCCCCGAATCCAGTGGAACGATGCTATGCGTGCTCGTGCCCCTCGCGCGCAGCGGCGGCGGAGTGCAGCTGCGCGAATTAGAGCCCCCCCGGGACGAATCCGCCGCTCATGCGGCGAAGACCAAGATGAGTCGCTGCCTGTATGGAAGCGGGCGCCCGTGGTATCATCGAAGAAAAGGTTTTCACCCGAAATGGCGTTGAGGGGTTTTTTTTACTGAAAAGCTTTGGAAATGTATACCAAAGTATCCGGAAAGTTGCGATCGTCAAATTGCAACCTACCCCCACTTCGCACACTTTGATTTTTGCGCCTTGGGAAACGAAGCGCAAGTGTACAATCTGTGCTGAATTGGAAGGATGTCCGCGGCTCGACAAATGGAAAAGAATCATCAACATTAGTTGACTCGGTAAGATACAGCAGCGTATATAGTTGCATAAACATGCACAACCAGAAGCACACGACCAGACTCGACCACTTGTTTCAGAATTGCATGCAGCTGCAAGACGGTGACGACGCACGAAACCTAGATACAACTCGCCAGATGTTCGCAAATGAGATATTGTAAACGAATGAATCTTCAGCGTTCCACGTCACTGCCACACGTCCCCCTCTAAACCTCCCACCTCACCAAACCTCAACCTTGCAAATCTTTCCATCCATTCGGTGTTGTGTGCATGAATCAAAATCAGCACTCAGCAACCTCCCTCACCCACACACCACCACACCTCCAACTGCTATATATCTAGTTGAAAACACACACATTTGTTCGTTTCATCCCTAGCATCCGGTTTGTATCACTCTCCCAACTCCTGTTGTTATTCTTACGAGAGCTTCTCTTCTCACGTGCTAGGTTTCTTGTATTCTCTTGGAGTGTCCAGATGTACTGCCTTAGCTTGCAACCATCCAATTTCCCTTTTTCTGCCGCCCCTGCCATCATCCCCTTTCTTATCCCATTTCAATCAGCTGCGTCTTCTTCATGTGGAGAACGTGAAGCTTACGAATCTGTGCGGATTCGCCAGCTTCAGCGCGCTAAGCGTCGGCGTCAGAGAAATCGGTGTGGGACGAGTCGCCAGCGACGACGATTTCTCGCCCGCCTACTTGCGGCATGTAGGTAAGCAACCGCATGTGGGGCATGCGTTGTGATAAACGGGAGTAATTGTAAGAGAAGTATCGTGCAGGGTAAGTAACCCTAGAGTTTATGGGTGATTACGATCACGGCAATGATTGTCTAAATCCTTCCTATACTCTCGAGTCGGGTCGTTATTTACTTACTCTCCAACAGTTATAATCACTCGCTCAGAAGCATCTCTTCTCTCCCTCGAATGTATTTATGCATCTCCTGGTTTCACTATCCTGGAAACTGTTGCTATGCACTAATGACGCTGCATGCTTCCCTCCACCCCCTCCCTAATCTCCCTGTTTCTAGCCACGTAACCGTTACGAACCGCCAGACGTTTCGATACGAGACACCACCGTCGGTGTTGCCATAGTGGAATATGTGAGCCAACAACACCACGCCGTGGGACTCCTGCAGGGAAACCGAGTAAGAGGTATGAGAAACGTCGATCAGAGTAAAGGCACGCTATTGCTTGTCTCTTGTACCTATTTCGCGCATTTCACGGTGTTGACATAACGTGTACGAGTAATCTGGCTTTGTGCCTATAACATCACGTTTTCTCTATTATTTTGTCTAGCAGGATTGATTGTTTGACTTTCTGTAACAGTATGTCACTACAGAATCTTTTACTGATCTCGAAATTTCAAGCAACCCAGGTAATCAATGAATGGTGGGGTCTTTCTTTGCTTTGTCTTACGTTCATCACTTTTCTTGCAGGGTTTGTGGCTAATGATGTGTTTTAGGATTAGATATGTTCACTATTATCGTTCAAATGTACTGCTCACAAACATGTATGCAATGTGAAGAATATTGTAATCTGAAATAATAGCCACATGTGCGTATACCGTCACCAAGAAAGACATGCGGAAATGCAAGCACCTAGATGAAAGCTGCGCATCTGTATGCTCATTCGTGCACCTGTAATATTCACTTTCCGCACACATGTAGATCATGTCTCATTGGTCCACCTGGCAAGCCGTCAATCACATGTCGAGGTTGACATTTCGCAAGCTTGCGTGACAAAATATATTTTCGAACGTACGGTGTGCCACGTGGCATGCCTTGGAAGTCACCTTGAAGTAACTGAAATGTATACGTCAGGTTGCACCTAGGTGTACGCTTTGCGTCAGAAATATGTTGGATTTGTATTTGAAAAGTTGCAAGGAAGCAACCCCAATTTTCCGATGCTTTCGAGCTTGACTTGGAAATTGCAGGAGGCAGTATCTAGAAAGCAACTTTTCTACAAGTTTTCAGCAGCCTTTCCGCAATCCTTTTTTCGGGAAGGCTCCCCCCAAGATGTATAACCGCCGC
Organism: Closterium sp. Yama58-4; assembly: GCA_947470075.1. Classification (NCBI taxonomy): domain Eukaryota; kingdom Viridiplantae; phylum Streptophyta; class Zygnematophyceae; order Desmidiales; family Closteriaceae; genus Closterium; species Closterium sp. Yama58-4. Next base: position 8,501 of record CANIUD010000481.1, read on the forward strand.
CTGTATGGAAGTGGGCGCCCCATGTACAGCCGCCGCTTGTATGGCAGTGGGCGTCTCTGGTCCCCCCCCATGATGTATAGCCATCGCCTGTATGGAAGTGGGAGGCACTGGTACCCGTAGTAAGCAGATTCGAGATTTGCAGGGTGGACCAATAGAGATTGAAGTGACACCAAAGTGGGTTTGAAGATTTGAGAAGTGAATGATACTGTTTCTGGTTTTTGTTGGAGATAAGTTGGTTGGGGTTTTGACATTGGGTATGCCCAGCCAACCATTTCCATGTGGCAGTGTGATTACGTTATCACAGAGCACTCTGTATGTGGACGATTGTTAGATTGGTGGTGGTTGATTAGTTATGGGCCATGAATAGTTAAGATGTTTGGGGTTCTTGATGTCAGCCAAACTTAGGGGGGTGGGCAGAGCGTGGACACAGATTAGATAACTTCCTGGTATTGTTTGTTTGTTTGTTTTTATATATATATATATATATATATATATATATATATATATATATATATATATATATATATATATATATATAGTTGGCTGCTGCAATATTGGGTTTCAGATACCCTTTGTTATGTTTCTTTCAGCTATTTGATTTTTTTTCTTTGTTTTTTTTTCTTCTTTTTAAGAAAGCTCATACAACAGGTATATGAGCAAAGCGCTACAGTCGTAACTGTTTCTTCAGGGCTCAAGCCAGACTAACCTAGCCCTCCCTGCGACACTACGATGGCTTCACAAACATCTTCGGGTTCGACCAGTTGGACTGGAAGCACCCTTGCCACCTCAGCCCCACTGCCTCACTGTCGCAAATCCTCCGCATGATACGTGCCTCGTCCTCTGCCATATTCCACCGTGCCTTATCCTTCCTGTCCTGCTTGCTCAGCCTGCTACAATACACCTTTGCATGCTTGTTGAATTCCACATTTATCCTCTTGAGCGTCTTCCGAGCATGAAATTTCGCCACCTTCTTGAGTGACACATCACACCTTCCGAGCCAGATTTGATGAACAGAGATCGCCATCATCGTCGATTCTGGAAAACCTGACCTTGTCTCCTCCGCCACAAATAGGAGATCCGTCTCGCTAGCTGCATCATGTTCAGCGCCGACTTGACCGCAGCCACCACCAGTGCAATGCGCGGGCATTCCAACAGGAAGTGCTCTAGTGTCTCTACCCCCCCGCAGTGCGGACATGTCACCCCTCCCCCCAGGAAAGAGACCCTCTCCCCCACCTGGAGGTTGAGATTCTGCACGCGCAGCAGGACATCTCTCGCCTTGGCCGGGATCGCGAGGAAGTCTCTGACGTGCCTCCCCCGTTCCCAGAAAATTTTACTGCCCGCCCAAGCTTCACTTCGCTCGTTTCTCCGCAACTGCCTCAGCCCCTTTGCTCAACTCCTTGCAAACCTGTTGAAATTTTATATTCCCTTCATGTTTTTAGCTTGTGGTTCTTATATTCTACAACTCATCTGCGGATGTGTCAGACGATATCACATCATTAGACGGCCCTCCTATTTTCTATATGGTTCCTATTTTCTATATATTTGTATTTTTTTTTTTCAGGTGCAGTTGACCCCCACAGAATTTTCTCTCGTCTCTTGCAGAATCTATCGATATTTTAAACAAATCCGGAATGAACCCACCACAAATGGCCCCATCCTGGTTGTCATGACGATCCCAACCTCGTCGCCCTCGCATTCTAAGCTCAGCTGCCATCACGGAGCCAAACCTTATCGCCCTCACATTCCAAACCTTGCAGCATCACATACGCCACTTCACCCCCCACTTATTCGCATCTGTGCATCCATCATGTAATGGGCCTCCACCCAGAGAGCCCCACCCTCCATCTCGACGTCGTCCTTCTCACTGTCCACCAAATCCACGTTCATCCCTCCTATGGAAGACGCCGCCCGAAGCAGGATGACACGGGCTTGTGCCCGTTCAAGCGCCACCCCAATGAGCACCTTCAAAGACCCCCGAGACACAGCTAGCCCCAAGTGTGCATCCCCCTACTGTTGAAGCCACCACCGAAACTGACCACCTAGACACCCCCACGTCTCTGCTATCAGAGGGGTGATCTGCACGCCCAGGTTGCGTGCAAGCAGAGGTGCGTAATCACCCGTCTTGCGACGCTCCCACTCCCTCGCCGTCACACTTATGGAATGACCGCACTGCCCTAGCAGCGATGGAGACAGCGACAACAGGTCTGCGGCGCTAATCTCTATAGCGTGAGCCTCCCCAACCATTGGTCGTCGCACCGCTACATCGACCCGCTTCCCTGGCAGCACCACGTTATCCTCCATTCTCACCACCCCCCTTAACGCCTTAGCAATCTTCGCCACTGCAAACTTCACTTCGTCATGCACTCGAGATGGACCGTGCAAGTGCTTGCATCTCAGGGCATGATGCGGGTGCGCTGGGTCATCATACGCTGTGCCACAAACACACCGCTCCGCCACCTGCAGCTGCTTAATCGGAAGCCTCAGCCGTATAGCAGCAGCGATACCCCACTGAGCTGCGATGAATGTGAGCTTTGAATGAGCCGGAACCACCGAAACCCATGAAACGGGATGAAACGGGCCAGAGTGGCATCGTCATGGGCCAAGCGGCGCAATGCCTAGAGCTCCTCTACAGCCAACTGCCTCTGTCGTGCCTGGAAAAGCCGTAGAGGAGGGGCCGCTATGCACAGAGGTAGGCCTGGCATCTCCTGGCGCACGCTCGCAAGTAGCTGCTCAAGGGCCTTAGCAAACCACGGATCAAGAAACTCCGCCCCGGCCGGAGTGATGAGGTAGTCCGAAAACATCGCCTCCTCGCCCGCCACCCCTAGCTGTGCAATATCACGCGTGGCTTGCACCCATCCACAAGCATAGGAGAGTGGGCTCAAAGAGGTTGCTGCCCGAATCCTGAACCCTCCAAGTCGCACGGGGAGGTGCAGCTGCATGCGTGCGCACCTAGACATGTCGGGGTCCTGCTCCCAAGTGCCAGGTGGGAAGAGCTGCTCAAAGCAGTCCTCCAGGCAGCTATCCCAATCCCTAAAGGCCTCCACAACCTCCGGCCGCGGCGGCATAGTCAGGGCGAGGTACATCGGCCGCGCTGAAACTGCAATGGCGAGGAGATGTGAAGCCATCTGGGGATGGTCGAGCAGGGGAAGCCATGGCAATGGTGCCTGCAATTGTCAAAGCCGCTCCCGCAACCGGGCCACCTCCCAAACCTCCTCCCCAATTGGCACGCCCACCACAGTGAGGCCCTCCTTCACCCGCTGCATCCCTAATGGCAGTGCCCATTCTGCATCCCCGTCTTCACGCTCCCAAAACCGGCACTTGTGCGCCTGCACCTCCAGCCCCACCCACTCCAACCGCTCCCGCAGCACCCCAAAGGCCTCCAAAATTCTAGCCGCTAGACCCAGGATATACGTATCGTCTGAAAAACTCAGGAAAAGTAAGTCCGTCAACTCTCTAGTAACCTCACCTGCTGCTGCGTGAATGCGAAAAGAAAAGGGCCGAGCGAGTCCCTCTGCCGCGAACCCTGTGCCGACGCGAGACTCTCTACAAAAGGGCCCGCACGAAGGTACAGGTCGATAGGCGTCCCATAGAAGACACGCAAGAGTGGGATTAATCATGAGAAATGTGACTCCCACAACCCGTGAAACATCGCATGACGGTCAAACGAATTGAAGGCGTTTGTGAGGTCTATCTGCAGCGCACACCAGTCGGGGTGAGTGGCCAGCGCAGACCGAAAAGCATGGGTGAGAATCTCTACTCCCGCCCTAGTGCCCGCTCCCAACTGGTTGCAAGGTAGAAAGTAGGAAGCCATCACCGGGCGGAGCGAGATGCAGAGAGCTCGAGCAAGAATACGTGGAAGCACTTTCCCAATAGCTACCGGCCTGACGTCGCCGTTAGGCTTAGAAAGCCTAACTAGGTTGGATGCGGCGAGCCAGGGCCGAGCTCGCTCGGGGACCTGTCCCGCCACCCACTGGTTAAACACCTCTAGCAGATGGGAAAGGCAAGAGGGCTCTATGAGGAAGGTGTCACACAGATGCTCCGTGACCCACCCCGACGGACCCTTAGCTGAAGCACGAGCGGCAGTATGGATAGCTCTTGCCAGTATGTCAGTCGTGAGCATAGGCCGCTGAGGAGCATCGACGGTGAAATCACAGACCCATTCCGGTACCTCGCCGGCGCTAGCAGGGCGCTTCCCTCGCAGTGACTGCACCATGGCCTCAGACGGTCGAGCCAACTCCCCCTACCGTAAGGCAAGCCAACCCACGGCTCCACTCTCCCACCTTACACCGAGATCGGCAACGCGACAGTCGGATAGCATCGGGGTCCTGGTCGGAGCAAGTGTAGGCGAGTGGGCGAATTGCTGGCCGCATCGCCACCATGGCGGAGTCGAACAGCTCCCGCCACCTCCCCTCCCAAGAGACCCCCAGACGCTCCACGATCAGCACCCTCTGGCCTATGCACAGCTAAGACGAGGCGCGGAAACGCCAAGAGTAGGAGGGAAGCAGCTTCATCCCCCGGTCGGCTCTTCAAACGCTTCAAGATGCAGCAAAGTGCGTCTAAGTCCCCCGACCAAGCCCGCTGTGGGATCCGACGCACTGCCCTCCCTCCGACCGCCTCCACGCTGAAGAAGGCTTCCCGTTCCCATGAAGTAACCCCGGCCCACACTTCGTCCCCAAATTCCCGCAGCGTCGGTCGCTCCTGCGTGTCAGCCTCTATCAGAGAAGGGATCGAGTCCAGAGCTTGCGCACGCCTCTCCGCCTCAGCCACCCGGCATACCCTCATGTGGTTCGCAGCAGCCCCTTGCGTGGCAAACGTGTGGAAACACGTGTCACACGGAAAGCGGGGGCATGTGGAAGGTGGCCTAGGAGGTTCTCCGTCCACATCTGGTTCCTCCGCAGTAGCCATGGGGGTATCAAACTCCCAAAGTCGGCTCCACCCCTCCGACTGCTGCCTCTGTCTCCCGGCTGCCCCCCTGCCTCCTGCGCTCCTTGGGGTGCTCCGGTCAGCTCCGGCTGTCGCCCAGCCTGCTGCACTTCCTGGGGTACCTCTGTCGCCCCCAGCTGCCCATCAAGCTGCTGTGCACCCTGAGGTACATATGTCATCCCTGGCTGCCCCTCGGCCTGCCGCACTTCCTGGGGTACCCCGCCGCCCCCGACTGACCCTCTGGCTGCTGCACTCCCTGGGGTGCTCTGGTCACACCCGGCTGCCCCCCAGCCTGCTGCACTCCCTGGGGTACTCCGGGCACCCCCGGCTGCCCCCCAACCTGCTGCACTCCCTGGGGTGCTCCGGGCACCCTCGGCTGCCCCCCTGCCTGCTGCACTCCCTGGGGAGCTCCGGGCACCCTCGGCTGCCCCCCTGCCCGCTGCACTCCCTGGGGAGCTCCGGGCACCCTCAGCTGCCCCCCTGCCTGCTGCACTCCCCGGGGTGCTCCGGTCGCCCCCGGCAGCCCCCCTCCCTGCTGCACTCCCTGGGGTGCTCCGGTCACCCCCGGCTGCCCCCCTGCCTGCTGCATGTTGGGCTGAAACCCCTTAGGATCGTTTCAAGGCTAAGACTTAGGATGATAGAATTAGCGGAAGCGTTCTTAGTGAACTGGTTTGAACCACCTTGTGCTGGTGTATGAGGACAAGATAAGCTAATTAAAACAAAGAGATACAAGCTTCTTTTATGATTATAAGGGAATATGAAACGTTTACCTAACTGTTGTTGTAACTGCTGTTGCGGTTCGATACAGCGACGACTCGGGTAACTGCTCAATAGCGAGTCAGTTATTTGTCCTTGCTGTTGCGCTGACTTCGGTAAGTCAAAGGTCGCTGACCTTTTACCTTCGCTCAACCTCTTGCTGTTGCTTTGTGTTAACCGCCTCGGTTGACTCGATTGTTGCTTCGCTGTAATTCGTCTCGCTTACGGTGTGATGCTTGATACTTCAGAAGTGCGAACTATATGTTTCCAACACTCCCCTTCGCTTCTAGAGTGTCATCACTTTCGTTGCTGGTGACGTGGCTTTGTCCAGTCAGCAGCATGCAGTATTCGAACTTCTGTCTTCCGAGCTTCTTGGTCAAATAATCTGCTGCCATCTCGGATTTGGGGCAGTAGGACACCTTGATTCTTCCTTTCTCGATCTCGTCTTTCACGAAGAAGTATCGCAGGGCGATATGCTTCGTTCGGTTCGCGAATCCGTTTTTGTTCGCTATGCGGATGGCCGATTGGTTGTCGCAGAAGGGAGAGAAGCTGAATAACTGGGCCATCTTTGCTTCTTCCAGCAATTCGCGAAGGTACAATCGTGCTTTGGTGGCCGAGCAGAGTGCAATATATTCTGCTTCAGCTGATGAGAGAGGAATCAGCTCTTGTTTGCTTGACTGCCACGAAATAGGGCCGATAGGCTCGAGTCGGTAGATGTAGCCCATGCGCGATCGGCGATAGTCAGAATCGCCGGCGTGGTCGGTGTCTACGTAACCGATTAGTTTCGGCACCATAGATCTCGTCTTGTGGTAAGTCAGCCCAATCGTGGGAGTGCTGATGAGGTAGTGTAGTGCGCGGTCGAGCTCCGCCATGTGTTCCGCTTCGGGTCGTTTGAGATAGGTAGCCAGCTGGCTTGCTGAGTATGACAGGTCCGGTCGGCAGGTAATGGCTACGAACAGCAGACATCCTAGCTTTTGCTGGTAGTCGCACAGGCCGGAAGGTCCAAGCGGAGCGGATTCACTCTTGTGATTTCCGGCGGTGTAGCGATATGGCGCGGAGATAGCCGCTGACGTCAATCCGAAGCGTTTTGCAATGGTGTCGGCGTATTTAGCGGTGCTGAGATAGATCGCGTTCTCTCCGTCTTGAATGTTGAGCCCCAGGTATTGGGTTACGGTAGATGAGACGGTGAGGGTGAGGTCCTTCTGTAGCTCCCCTTCAAACCAGGTGGTGATGCTGTCGGTGGAGCCTATGTAGAGAAGATCGTCTACATTTACGATGAGAAGAATTTACACAGCGGCCTTTGTGAGTCGATACATCCCTTGGTCGTGGGGCAGTTGGCGGAAGCCGATGCGGATTAGTCGAGCGTGTAGATCCTGTTGCCACAGTCGTGGGGCCTGTTTGATGCCATATAGTGATTTTAGCAGCTGACAGACTTGGTTAGGGTCTGTGGCAGAACCGTGCGGTTGTTCGACGAAGATTTCGGCGTCGACGGGGGCGTAAAGAAACGCATTGGCCACGTCGATTTAGCGAAGTTTATTTCGTTTCATGGCGGCTATCGCGAGGAGAATCCGGAGGGAATTATGCTGGCGGACAGGTGCGAAGGTCTCGGTGAAGTCTCTACCGTATTCTTGGTCGAAACCGCGCAGGACCCATCGTGCTTTGAACTTGTCGATTGTTCCATCCGCTTTCGTCTTCACGCGGAAGACCCACTTTCCGGTGAGTATGGTCTTGTTGCGTGCCACTCCGATAGGCACTACCTTCCTTGTGTTTCTTTCCTCCAATGCTTTTAATTCTCTGTCCATGGCTTCGCGCCATTTTTCCCTGTGCTCCCCCCCCAGAGCCTGCTGAACTGTGGCAGGCTCCTCCGGTGGCGAAGTTCCGTGGACAGCGGTGACTAGGCCGAGTATCTGAAGTCCACTTTGTGAGAGTCGGGGGAGATTTACGTCCTCGGGATAAACTGCTTCGTCTCCCGCTTCTGGATCAGGTAAGAAATTGGGCCCTATGCGTTCGGAGACGTTAGTGTTGACTGGTTGGGGTGTAACGTAACCATTGTCGGCGAAGTCGTAGAAGACTTCGGCGTTGATGCTTTCGCGGGGGTTGTCGTCGTCTATCGGTATGGGTACTGAGCTATAGGGCAGAGGTGCAGCTTCTTCCGAAGCTCCGTCCACGTTCTGCTCGTCCCAGTCAGCTTCCTCCGCTGACGAGGCGAAAGCTCGGTTGCCACGGATGCCAGCTGTGGGGTCTTGGTTTGTCTCCTATTGGCCAGGTACGTGTGAAGGATGAGTCGCTCGTAGAAGATAACATCACGTGCTGCTACTGTTTCCTTCGAGTGGATATCGAAAATCTTCCACACGTTGTAATGATTTTTTATGCCCAGGTGTAGTCCCCACTGTGCGCGTTGTGAAAATCGCCCGGCTCGTGCAGTGTGCGGTCGGTACTATACCATACAGCCAAAAACTCGTAACGTTTTTGTGTTGCCCAATTTGCCTGTCCATAGAAGATGCGGTGATGCGTTGTTCGGGAGTGACGACGACGAAAGCAAGTTGTGCAGCATGACAGCATGGTCCATTGCTGCAGGCCACTGGTGGTCGGGTAGCAGCATGCCACGTAGCAGTTTGCGCATGGTGTTCTGGAGGGTCCTGTTCATTCTTTCTGCTACGCCTTGCTGTTGATGGGCGTAGGGAAGGGAGATGAGCCTCTTGATGCCTCTTTCCGCCAAGTATTGCTTGAACCGTTGTGAATGATATTCTCCTCCCCCGTCTAACTGGAAACTTTCCAGTTTCTCGCCAGACTCTCTCTCTGCTACCGGGAGCCAGTCGACGAAGGCTTCGAAAGCCATGTCGCAACTTGGCAAGTTGGAGTGCCAGACGTATCTGGTGGCAGTGTCGATGAAAGTGATGACTTAGTTGTAAGCTCCTTGTCCGCTTTCGCGGCCATATAGTATGTCGCTGTAGACCTTCTCCAGTGGTGCGTATGCTGGTGCGCTTGGGTTGTGGTGAGAGACGAACGGCTGATGCGGTAAGTCAGCTTCAGGGCAGGTGAAGCACGTTCCACGAACTCGTTGGAGTTCTTTGCCGTCGGGTAATAGTAGTGAGTCCTTGTCAAGAACGTCTGCTCTTATCTTGTTGTTTAATGTTGTATTGCTGGGGTGTCCTAACCTCTCGTGCCACAGTGATTCGCTGGCGCGATGTCCAGATGATCGTCTCTACAGGTCCGAGTTGGAGTAGAAGCCGGCGACGAGGTTGGCACTTTGATGAATGGCGCATGGGACGGGAATCAGCTGTTGTGCTGGAGTCGGTGTTAGCTCGTCGAGAGGAAGTGGTGCCGTTGAAGGACCTGCGACAGGGAGGTTTGGAATTGGTGGTGGTGCTGTTGTTGTCTCTGCTCCTGCCGATGTTGTTGCCTCTGCTGTTGCCAATGTTGTTGCCTCTGCTGCTGCCGATGTTGTTGCCTCTGCTGCTGCCGATGTTGTTGCCTCTGCTGCTGCCGATGTTGTTGCCTCTGCTGCTGCCGATGTTGTTGCCGTCGTGTTTTCTTGTATCACAGCTAACGCTCTCGTTCGTTCTACCTCAGGTATGGTGTGCGAATACCAGAAACCTCCGGGGCTGAAGTCGAGATCGAGGTCTAGCGAGTGCGTCCAAGTGGTGTAGCTCACGATGCCGTCGCTGTCGGCGGTGCCAAGATCTGGAACGAAGTAGAGGACGAAGACATTATTCTTCAGGATCGCCTTGCCAATGTAAAGTCCTCCCTTCCCGTTGTACAGCTTGAACTCCTGAGTGGTGCTGTCGCACGGGAGTTACAGTCGGTGGTCGATGGAAGTCTGGTCGCGGAAATTCTCGTCTACGGAATTCCAGTCAATGGAATTCGCCCGGCGAAATTCAAGGCTCTGGATTTCGCGTAGCCGGAATTCAGCGCGCGACCCGGGTCGACACTTTCTTGTGTGCTTTGTTTTTGTATTGCGTCCTAGTATAAAACCAGAGAGCACAAACCAGAAATCAACCAAGTCACTACTACTGCTATGTTTGTGTGTATCTCTGGCTATAGTGGACCGTTTCCTGCAATCTTTGGTGCGTTGGAATCGTGCTTTCAAGCTCTATCAAGCTGCTATAGTAGTGGAATTCTACAGTTTGGGCAGTGAATGCGGGAGTGACCGGACGTTCGGCAGAGGTGGCAGAACGGTGGTACGTGTTTCCGTGCCTAATTCCCGTGTTGTCGGTTGTTGTTGTTGTAGAGTGTAGAATGCAAATTCTGGTACTGACTATCTTTTCTTGTGTCGTTCCTTGTACAGGTCCATGTCTTGCTGTTCAACGTGAAGCTCTGCGCAGGGGGCTGCTTCGGAGATTTGTCTGTGGCGTCGAAGGATCGCATCGGGAGGACAAGTGGCTGCAACGGCGCGCTACCGCCATCGTCTTCTCTGCCTTGACCTGAAACCGTGGCCAGCAAGCAACGGCACAACAGCTGCAGCAGCATGCAAAGGCACGGCGGGTGCAGCGGCATGCAACGGCACGGCGGGTTCAGCGGCATGCAACGGCACGGCGGGTGCAGCGGCATGCAACGGAACAGCAGGTGCAGCGGCATGCAACGGCACGGTGGGTGCAGCGGCATGCAACGGCACGGCGTCTGCAGCGGCATGCAACGGCACGGCGGCTGCAGCAGCTTGCAACGGCACGGCGGCTGGAGCGACAAGCAACGACACGACGGTTGCAGTGACATGCAACGGCATGACTAAGGCGGTTGTTGAAGTGGCGTCAAGCAAGCCGGAAGCTAAGGAAGGAGCGGCCAGCCTTAAGACATACGTCGTGGGCTCCAAGGCAACGCCCAACCTGTGGCACGCTCGCCTTGGACACGTGCACTTTGATGCGGTGAAGCGGACAGCCACGAGCGGTGGCGTGTTCGGTATGGACCTGGAGAAAGGAGGTGAGGATATGCCGTGCACCTCCTGCCATGAAGCAAAGCTCACTCGCCAAACATTTCCGCTGCACGACGAGCGAGAGGAGCAGGTTCTTGGGCTGGTCCATACTGACGTGTGCGGTCCATTTCAGACCCCAGCCATGGATGGAAGCAAGTACTACATTCTTTTTGTGGACCATGCCTCACGGTACACTTGGGGGAAGACATTGCTGAAGAGCGACGCGCTTCTTGCCTTCAAGGAATGGCTTCCTGAAGCTGAACGCCAGACCGGAATGACGCTGAAGGTGTTGCGGTCGGACCGGGGAGGAGAGTTTATGTCAAACGAGTCCCTGCTGCTGCTGAAGGAACGAGGAATCCTGCATCAACTTTCCTGCCCCTCCACCCCCCAGCAGAACGGTGTGGCTAAACGACGTAACCTTACGGTAACCGAGGGCATGCGTGTGATGTTGGGGCACATGGGGGTGAAAGCACACTGGTGGCACTTCGCTTTCCAGCAGTTCTTATGGGTGGTAAACCGTGTGCACCAGTCCACCCTGCCCCATGGTGTGACCCCTCATTTGGTGGTGTTCAAAGTCAAGCCCGATGTGTCCATGGTCCGTGTGTTTGGGTGCATGGTGCAGTACCTCATTCCTGAGCATGAGCGTGAGGGGAAGCTTGCAAGCAAGACTCGTTGGGGCATGCATTTGGGCATGAGCATGGAAAGCAAGGGATGGCGTGTGGTGGATGTTGAGTCAAAGCGCATGGTCATCACCCGGGATGCACGTTTTTATGAGGATATGTCACTTGAAAGGTGGCAGAAGTGGCGTGCACGCGCGGGTGACGGATATGACCAGCCCAAACCATCCTTTTCTTCAGTCCCATCTCTTTTTCCTGATCCCCATGACCCCGAGCAGAATCTGCCGCCACCACGTACCGTCATCGTGGTCCCGGTGCCGTCCGTGCAAGGGGGCGAGCAACCCCTTGATCGCTCGGTGGGCCCTTTGGGCAGCAAGGCACCTACTGCACCTCCTCCTCTTGGTCCACCCTCCATTGCTGATTTGGCGCCCATAGGACCCGCGGGTGGTCCCTTTGAGGACGGAGGCGACACGACTGCTCATGAGGACGAAGGAGAGGTAGCAGTGGATGAGCATCCACTAGTGGCCCATGAGCATGAGCATTCACATGCAACTCCTCCCTCCAGCCCATTCCACAACCCCCACGTCGCTCCAGCAGACCCAACAAGGGGGTGCCACCCGTACGGTTTCAGCCATCACCCATGACGGCCCAGGATGCGGACGATGAGGACAATCCGTACAATGTGTCGTACCTTATTGAGGACGATTGCGACACGGACAGCGATGATGAAGTGGAGTACCCGGACGAGGATGAGGAGGAGGAAGGCGCTTGGGGAGGTGTCATCCTCGACCTGGCAGCTGCGTTGACCGGACCTGAAGGCAAGGAATGGTGGGCTGCTATGAAGGAGGAGATGGAGAGCCTTGATGAGCAAGGCACTTGGTCGTTGGCCGACCTACCCGAAGGTCGCAAAACAGCCGGCGTCAAGTGGCTACTGAAGAAGAAGCTACGGCCTGATGGCACCATGTCGTTCCTTGTACAGGTCCATGTGTCGTTCCTGTGTCGTTCCTTGTACAGGTCCATGTCTTGCTGTTCAGCGTGAAACTCTGCGCAGGGGGCTGCTTCGGAGATTTGTTTGTGGCGTCGAAGGATGGCTCGCGTGGAACGCCACTTGGTTCCGAGACCTGCGAGGACGACGGTGACGAATGCCTCTTCGGATAACGCGCCGCCGCATCGATGGAGTCTGTCGCGCAGATCTCGACACCTGCTGATTTACGCCATTGCTTTTTCACCGGGTTGCATTTGAACTATTGTCAGCTACACCATGAGACGACTCTGATTAACGTTGTCGTTTGCTTAATACAGGTTCTTCAGGTGGTTGTACGCAAGCTCAGTGGAGTTTCCGTATCCTCGATAAGACCGGATGTTCTGCTGCTCGTTCGCCGTTATGTTCCGTAAGAGGATTGTATATGCCATTAGCGATTGATACATGTATTGTTGCTTGTCGTATTGTGTCCCGTGCATTGGATATGGCAAGGACCCGTCGAAGAAGCCGAGGATTTGCGCGCCTTTTATCATCAGCTCGAACTCGAAGGACCAAGTATAAAAGTCTTTTCCATCGAAGGGTGTTGTCGTTTGCAGCTTTAAAACGTGTGCAAAATGTGATTGCGGCTGAAGCGCATCCATTGGCTTTGTTTCTTGTCCAGGTTTGACTGGGAGTCGATTTGGCATGAAGCTGATGGAGCCGCGTTGAGGTTCGTGCGGCGCAAAGGTAGGTTGCAGGTCTCTGCGCGCAAACGATAAGCCATCAAGGCTCGTGGGGGTAACACCATTGTTGTTGTTGTTGTTGTTGTTGTTGGACTGCGCAGGTACCGCTTGTTGCTGTTGTTCGTAAAACGACATGAACGAGAAGAATTTCTCCATCATGCTCGGATCGAAGCCGGTTGCTTGATTTACAGGTGTTTCAGTGGATTCAGCAACTGGTCTTTGGTTTGAGCCTCCCTCTGTCTGGAGTCCAGAGGCTGGAGGTGGAGTAGGAGTAGCACCAGGGGATCCAGTAGATGAGCGGTGCTCTTTCTGCGTAGCCATATCTTCTGTCATTGTAAAGAGTTGAGAAACGTTGAATCTTGTCTTCCAGGCTCTCATACCATGTTGGGCTGAGAAAAAGCCCTTAGGATCTTTTCAAGGCTAAGACTTTGGATGATGTAATTAGCAGAAGCGTTCTTTGTGAACTGGTTTGAACCACCTTGTGCTGGTGTATGAGGACAAGATAAGTTGATTAAAACAAAGAGATACAAGCATTTATATGATTTCAAGGGAATATGAAAAGTTTAACTAACTGCTGTTGTTACTATTGTTGCGGTTCGATACAGCGACGACTCGGGTAACTGCTCAATAGCGAGTCAGTTATTTGTCCTTGCTGTCGCGCTGCCTTCGGTAAGTCAAAGGTCGCTGAACTTTGACTTTCGCTCAACCTGTTGCTGTTGCTTTGTGTCAACCACCTCGGTTGACTCGATTATTGCTTCGCTGTAATTCGTCTCGCTTACGGCGTGATGCTTGATACTTCAGAAGCGCAAACTATATGTTTCCAACACTGCACTCCCTGGGGTGCCCCGCGCACCCCCGGCTGCCCCCCAGCCTGCTGCACTCCCTGGGGTGCTCCGGGCACCTTCGGCTGCCCCCTTGCCTACTGCACTCGCTCGGGAGAACAGATTTGATGAACAATAAACGCCATCATCGTCGCTTCCGGAAAACCTGACCTCGTCTCCTCCGCCCCACATATCTCGCTGGCTGCATCATGTTTAGCGCCGCCTTTACCGCAGCCACCACCGGTGCAATGCGCGGGCACTCCAACAGGCAGTGCTCCATTGTCTCTACCCCCCCGCAGTGCGGACATGTCATCCCTCCCCCCAAGAAAGAGACCCTCTCCCACACCTGGAGGTTGAGATTCTGCACACGTAGCAGGACATCTCTCGCCATGGACAGGATCGCGAAGGAGTCTCTGATGCGCCTCCCCCGTTCCCAATCAATTTTCCTGCCCGCCTGAGCTTCCCACTTCGCCCGTTTCCCCGCAACTGCCTCCGCCCCTTTGCTCGGCTTCCTTGAGCTTCTTCAACTGAACATTTTTTTTTTTTGGTAGGTGAAAATGCATTATACAACGCAAAAACACGGTCGGTCGTAACCGTAGCTAGAGGGCATTGGTAATGTATACCGTACCCTCTGAGATATCTATGGAGGCTTATAGACTAAACGCCTAAAAATTTCTATCTGCCCGCTATAGACTCCTATTGTGCCGTTGGCACACTTCAGCACTGCCACAAACGCCTCTGTATCCTGCTGCTGAGTGTGTCGCTTCAACTTTGAGTAGTTGGCTCCGAACCTGCCTTGCCAAGATTGGTTTATAACAAAAACAGCTCTGGCTCGCTGCTGCTGAACAGGGCCTTGGTGACGAATTTGACTCTTCAACCTTGGTTGGTGTCAAACTGTACTACTGTCTGTTATTTGTAGGCTGTAGTGGGGTAGCTTACATGGGGTACACCTCTTTCTACGGTTTCCTTTTATACCCCAACCCAACTTTCATTAGTTTCATTCATTCTTGGCTAGGATTCTGACATGCGATCAGAGCAGTAGGTCCGTAGGACCGCTTCTCTTAGGGCCCACCGGTTACCGCGTTACCCCACAGCCTACCCTGCCCTGTACCGCCCGCGCGTGCCGCCCCTGCAACTATGCACGCTACCTCTGTTGCATCGCGCACCGCCCGTGCTGCCGAGCGCGCGACCCCTTAGCAGCCCCCGCGCGCCGCCCCAGCAGCCTGCGCGCTGCTTCTCCTGCCCCGCGCACAACCCCTGCAGCCCGCGCGCTGCTTCACCTACCCCTCGCGGCCCCTTAGCAGCCCCGCGTGCCGCCTCTGCGGGCCGCACCTCCTGCCCCGCGTGCAGCCCCAGCAGCCCCGCGCACTGCTCCTCCTGCCCCGCACGCAGCCCAGGCAGCCCCGCGCTCCGCATCTCCTGCCCCGCACGCAGCCCCTGCAGCCGCGCGCGCCGCTTCTCCTAGCCCGCGTGCCGCATCTCCTGCCCCGCGCGCACCCTCAGCAGCCCTCGCGCTGCCTCTGCCCCACCCGCGCGCAGCCCCTTGCAGCCCGCACCCTGCCCCAGCAGCCCTCGCGCTGCCTCTGCCCTACCCCGCGCGCCGCCCTTGCAGCCCGCGCCCTTTCTCTGCAGCCCTCGCGCTGCCCTTGCTCTGCCTCGTGTGCCGCCATTGTAGCCTCACGCACAGCCCTTGCTGCCTACTTGCAAACTCTATAGCCTCACCCTGCTGTGCTACTACTCTGCTAAACTATGGCCACTCTGCGTATTCTCGCATTCGATCCTGACGGCCGCCTAGTCAAATTCGAAACCTGGCTCCAGGACCTGCAGCTGTACCTGCTGAGCGACGCTAGGGACGGTGTTTCGCTCTATGACCTAGCGACTGGTGCCTCCACTGCCCCACCATCCTCAGCTAACACGATGACTCGCTCGCAGTGGCTTACCCGTGATGCTGCTGCTCGCCTAGCCATTCGCAACCACCTGCCGGTAGCTGAATGCGAGCATTTTGACCAGGCAAAGACTGCTAAGGCCCTCTACGACGCTGTTGTTGCACGTTACTATTCCCCTGCCACTGCAGCGCTAAGTCGCCTCTTCTTTCCCTACCTTTTCCCCGACATGTCGTCCTTCGCCACTGTAGACGACCTTATCTCCCACCTTCGCGCTATGGAGACTCGTTACTGTGCTGCCCTCCCTGCCGAGTTCCTCCCCAAGAACGAGCCCCCGATCTACATCACTCTCCACTTTATAGTGACCCGCCTCCCTGACTCTCTTAGTGCAGTCCGGGACACCCTTCTCGCCCTCGCCCCCACAGACCTCACCATCGACCTGCTAGGGAAGCACCTTCTTGCAGCTGAGGCTAACATAGTCGCTGTAGGTGCTACCCGTGGCACCCCTGGCACACCCTTCTTTGAGGGGTGTTCCCCCTCCCCCCTTGCCCCCTCTGTTGCCTCTGCCACTGTTGTCAACTTCCTTGGTGCTGAGGAGGTCGGCGCTGCTTCTGCTCCTAGTGGGAAGCGCCGCAGCGGCAAGGGCAAGGGAGGCAAGGGTGGTGGGAGTGGCAGCGGGGGGGGGTGCTGGTGGAGGTGGTTGGGGTGGCGGAGGTGGTGGAGGTGGCGGTGGGAGTGGTGGGGCGAGTGGGGGCGTCGGCGGCGGAGGTGGCAGCGGCGGCGGGGGTGGTGGGGGCAGTGGTCGTGGTGGTAGTGGGAGCAGTGGTGGCGGGAGTGGCAGCGGCGGGAGTGGTGGCAGCGGCGGCGGTGGTGATCGCTCTGGCAGAGTTCAGCGGCAGTAGCAGCAGCGTCTGCGTGAGACCCCCTCGCCTTAGCAGCTTCGTGAGTGGCTTGCTCAGCATGCAGCGTCTAGGGGTGGTGGTAGTGGTCGCTGCTCGTACGTTATTCGCACAGGTTCTCGCGCTGGTCAGAAGTGCGGGAAGTTTCATACTCAGCACCGCTGTTTCTCCCGCCTAGACGACGCTTGGCGTCAGGAGATGGGCGACGAGCTTGAGCTGCCTCGCTGGGCAGAGCTGCTTAGGACTGGTGTTGATATCTTTGCTCTTGCCCTTGATGCTATCATTGCTGGAATTTATGCTCTGTCTACTAATGTTGAGGGTGACTGTTACTTGTGTGCGCCGTATGACCCTGGTATAGAGGCTGCTGCTCTTGACTTTGATGCTACCATTGCTGGAATGTATGCTGTGTCTACTAGTGTTGAGGGTGACTGTTACTTGTGCTAGTGAGTCTGGCTCTCTGGTACTACGCCTGCTAAGACCTCGCACACCTTCACGCTTGACTCAGGTGCCTCTCGCTGCTTCTTTCGCACACCACTCACCAGGCATGTTGCAGTTTCCCTGGCTGAACCCTCTGGGGGCCCAGTTCTTGCACGCTCCTCTACTGTGCTCCCGTGCCCGGCCGTTCCGCCAGGTTCCCTATCAGGTCTCCACCTCCCCTCGTTCTCGACGAACTTGGTGAGCAACGCAGTCCTCCAGGATGCAGGGGTTGATACCTTTACACCTGGATGGCAGCGTGTGGCGATCTGTACGTGCTCTCGGACTGGCCGTCACCTGGCCACGTTCACTCGTCGGCCGGGGTCGAGTCTGTACACACTGACTACTGCGCCGCCTCAGGTCGCTGCGTCTGCTCAGGTGTCCCCGTCAGGTCCAATAGCAGCCCCCTGTGAGTGTCGTCGCCTGTCGCACCAGACTCTCCTTTGGCACCACCGCCTTGGTCACCCCTCCCTGCCACGCCTTCGTGGCATGCACTCTCGCCTTCTGGTCTCTGGTCTTCCCAGGTCTCTGCCTTCCCTCCCGCCCTCGCCTGCCCCGCCCTGCATTCCTTGCGTCGAGGGGCGGCAGCGCGCCGCTCCTCATTCCTCCTCGTTTCCCCCGATGACAGCCCCTCTGCATACTCTCCACATGGACGTGTGGGGCCCAGCCCGCGTCCAGGGACAGGGCCGCGAGCGATACCTCCTTCTGGTTGTCGACGACTACTCGCGTTACACCACGGTCTTCCCCTTGCGCAGCAAGGGTGAGGTCCCTGCTGTTTTGATCCCTTGGATCCGAGCTGTCCGTCTCCAGCTGCGCGAGCGGTTCCGCACGGACCTTCCTGTCCTGCGTCTGCACTCTGACAGGGGTGGTGAGTTCTCCTCTGGCCTCTTGGGGTCCTTTTGTGAGGAGGAGGGCATTCACCAGTCGTTCACGCTTCCGGCCTCTCCGCAGAAGAATGGGGTTGCTGAGCGCCGCATTGGCTTAGTCATGGAGGTCGCTCGTACCTCCATGATCCATGCGGCTGCTCCCCATTTTCTATGGCCGTTTGCGGTCCGGTACGCGGCGCATCAGCTCAACCTCTGGCCCCGTGTCTCCTTGCCGGAGACCTTGCCTACACTTCGTTGGACGGGGGAGGTTGGCGATGCGTCGGTGTTCCGGGTCTGGGGTTCCAGTGCGTTTGTCCGCGATTCCACCACGGGCAAGCTCTCCTCTCGCGCCATTCCCTGCGTCTTCCTTGGCTTTCCCACTGACGCGCCTGGCTGGCAGTTTTACCACCCCACCTCGCGCTGGGTTTTTGCATCTCAGGACGACACGTTTGACGAGTCGGTCCCCTTCTACCGTCTCTTCCCCTACCGCACTGCCCCTCTCCCCCCCCCCCCCGCCGCTCTTCCTTGCTCCAGGTCCCCCTCTGGTAGACCCCCTCCCCCCTCAGGGTCCTGCTCCTTCAGGTGTCTCTCAGGTAGACCCACTTCCCTTAGCTGAGCCTGTCGAGGTCACTGGTGACTACCAGCTTCACTCTCTTGACTTCTGTACAGCTTTCTTGCAGGGCAGCCTGCACGAGGAAATCTGGCTGCGCCGCCCACCTGGCTTCACAGAGTCGTTTCCTGAAGGTACTCTTTGGAGCCTCTGGCGGCCAGTCTACGGTCTCCGCCTGCCAAGCGCCTCGTGAGTGGCACAACACACTGAGGACTACGCTTGGGTTACAGCAAAAGTTGCCCTGCTTCAAGTTGCTGCCTGGCAGGCCTTGGGAACAGATGTTTCGTATCTTCATCGCAGCCATTCGAGCCAACTGCGTGAGTGGTGTGATGGGAGCAGCAGAGAGCAAAGCACCTTCAGAGAGAAAATCACCTCCAGTAGCTCGCCCTGATTCATGGCGCGGAAACAATCTGGCGACTTCGCCGGTATCCTCCAAATGGAAAAATGTCTCTTGTAGCGTAGAGAAATTCTCAGCGTTAGAAGCTTCGACTTCAAACCTCTTGTTTTTCCGAATCATTAAGTCAGAGTAACCTTCCACTCTCTTCATCTGCAACTCCCTTTATCTAGCTTTAGGTGTCATTGCGTCGACCAGAGTTGTATTACGAGAAGCATCTTCGACCTCGAAACATTCACTAGCCAAGCTTAAAATAGGAAAATCGTGATGCACCCCCGACATGCTTTGCGATGACGAAAAAACTTCAATCCGTCTCTTTCGGTGAGACTTGCGATGCTGCTGTCGTTTTGATTTATGTTGAATGGCAGAAAACGACGATAATCCGAAGACATTTCGATTGGTAATGATCTTGCACTTGATTTTGCAGCCTTGCTTTGCATGAGCGTCGTTCTCTTTTCGCTCCCTTGGAAATAGCGCTGGAACCGTCGTAACTTCTTAAGGACGAACAGAGCAATGTCTTGATAAGCACGTGCAGTTCATAAACGAAATGAACGTGAAAAAACAACCACTGTTTCGCAGCGACGATGCTGTGGTGGGCTAGGGAATTTGCGAGTGTCTCCTCGCGATCGGATCAGCAACAGCGAGTCCTATTCGCACGTTCCTATTCGCGCATGCATGAGGGGAAGGGATGCCTCTCTGGTTCTCAGCACCTTGTAAAGACCACTACCACCTTCCTGGTTCTCCGTACCAAGCTCTTCGCCATGTCTAGTCGTCACCCTTGTCAAGGATTTTCAATACTAACAATGTCATGTCAGAACAGTAGCTAGAAAGTTCAAACAGAAGAAGAGGGGTTTGGACTAGCAGCAGCAGGATACATATAGGAAACCCTAAATTGGGCTGTACTCGCTATAGAGTACCCCACTGCAAGTCCGCTATACAAATACAACATTCTGACACACCCCCATAGCCAAAGTGGGGTGTAATCAGCACAATAAGCAGGCAGAGCAATAGTTCACAATGATAAGCAAAGCTAGAGGCTATCATAGAGGGCAAGTGAGGAGGAGGAGAGACTGTGAGGGCGAGAAGATGGGAGGCGACGACTGAAGCTGCAGACACACAGGCAACAGGAGCGGCGCGCACAGTGGCTACCGAGCGCACGAGGGCACCGGACTACGGGAGTATCTGGCTCCGCGGCTACGACGAGCGGCAGGAGCAACGGACCCACAGGCGACTGGCGAAGCAGGCTCGCTGGGCTACCGAGAGCACGAGGGCTCCGGACTACTGGCGCTGCTGACGACACGACGGCGACCTCCACTCAACCTCCCCCATCTGTCCCACACCCCTTGCTGTACCCCTAGCACTACGCAGACGCCACCCCCCTAGTACCATTCCGACGGCTCCCACACATCCCCCC
Source organism: Closterium sp. Yama58-4 (assembly GCA_947470075.1). Lineage (NCBI taxonomy): Eukaryota > Viridiplantae > Streptophyta > Zygnematophyceae > Desmidiales > Closteriaceae > Closterium > Closterium sp. Yama58-4. Next base: position 28,771 of record CANIUD010000481.1, read on the forward strand.
CCAGCGGCAGCTGCAGCAGTGGGAGACGGAGGAGGAGGAGGAGGAGGAGCAGGGGAGGCCTCGAACACCCATCACCCCCATACTCGCCACCCCCACACTCGCCACCCGCGGGGAGGAAGAAGCCTCACGACGTACGGGAGCACGGGGCGGCGAAACGGGAGCACAGGGGGCGCGCGCGGGTCCCCAGTGCGGCGCGACGGGAGCGCAGGGGGCTGCGTGCGGGTCCCCAGGGCGGCGCGACGGGATGGCGGGGGCCGCGCGTGGGTCCCCAGGGCGACGCGACGGGATCGCGGGGGGCGCGCGCGGGTCCCCGGGGGCGACGCGACGGTCAACGGGGAGGGACGCGCGGGTCCCCGGGGGCGGCGCGACGGTCGACGGGGGGGACGCGCGGGTCCCCGAGGTGACGCGTGAGGCAGGAAACCGCCGCGCGCCTCGGGGCGCACGGCGGGCAGAAAACCGCCGCGCTCCGAGCGCGTGGCGGGAAGAAAAAACGTCGCGCGCCATGAGGCGCGCGACAGACAGGACAGCAGCGGAAGCAGGTGGGCCCACAGGCCAGGAGCGTAACCGCTCTGATAGCATGTCAGAATCGTAGCTAGAAAGTTAGAACAGAAGAAGAGGGGTTTGGACTAGCAGCAGCAGGATACATATAGGAAACCCTAAATTGGGCTGTACTCGCTATAGAGTACCCCACTGCAGGCTAGACAAATACAACATTCTGACATGTCAGCCTCAATTGTGTCAGTTTCAAGAACTGAATCTATTTTTGGGATCTACGCATCGGGAACTCTATCAAGACACCAACATTGTGCTCACACAGAGAGCATTGGATCGTCAAGTATTTTCCCGCGTGATCCTGTTCTTCAGTTCTTCAACTGAACACTAGTTGAAATGATGTTATTGAGGTAGTAAATTTGCAAACTTGTTTTAAAATGATTTCTCCATTTTTTTAGCTTGCGGTTCTTATATTCTGCACCTCATGCGGATGTGTCAGACGATATCACATCATTAGACGGCCCTCCTGTTTTCGTGCGAGCACACCACTCCTCCACCCCTTCGCACTCGGCTCTCTCCAGCAAGCGGAGAATTCTTCCAGCAACGGCAATGTCGAAATTTCCCGCCAAATCAAACGGCCATCAAATTTCCCATCAAGCTGTTCTTCGGGAACCACCTGCGCAACTCCGAGAACCACATTGGCAAATCTTTCGATGCGCAAAGCGCCATTCCCCCGTGTTTTTTCGTCCCTGAGCGCTCCGCCGAAAGGGCACACATCATCCATGTGCAAGCACCCAAAAGATGCCCTTGAAAAAAGGGACCTCATCATTCAGACACTGGGAAGGAAAGGTCTATTCAGCTTCAAGCATTAAACGAAGAGCAAAAATTACTTAAAAGTGCACCGCTATTAGTTACAGAACAAGTGGTGGTTTCCCCCGAATTTCAATCCCCAAAGGCGACCCTTCGTGTCTTCGGTGAACCCAGGAAATACTTTAACAGGGGTCGAAAGAGACTTCAAAGGGTGGGGACGAGAGAGGGAGTCGAATAACTAGACTGGAGTAAGGGTTTTGGAAACCTCGGTTGTTGTAGCTCGCAAGATGCAGCTCGCAGTTACACAACCAGAAATCGTCAGCATCACAAGCTCGTCAGTATCTAGCCCCTGAAAATCGCGACATGTCCCCAATCAAACTACAGGTCTCATTCAGCGGCAGTTCTTCTCAATCGATGTTTCCTTCCATCCTCATCGTAACTCGTTCAGCAGTACGCGCCACCAGTGGCAGTTCTTCCAATGACTCGACGCGCAAGGAAACGGCATTCCCAATGACTCTCCCCCATCGAGATTACCAGCTGGAGAAGTCATTCTTTCAGGGGCTTCTTCCTGAGATTGTCTGAATGAGCCACCATCACCTCCCAAGACTGCTCACAATCAGGACTCGAAGCTGTTCACAAAATTAGAGCAAGAGCTTTCTGCGGAATCCCTATCTCAAAGAGCTTCCGAAATCACGCAAGCAGACGTTGATCCCGTTTTCCGAACGATTTTCAACGCTTGCCGAGCAGGAGGAGCCTCAAGAGCTTTTGAGGAGGTGCTAATGGAATGTGCGCCGGGATAGAACGTTAGCGTGCGGAGGTTCTTGGAAAGGCTAGCTTACACTTCGAGAAGCAAATTCGGAGAGTACGTTCACGACCAGCCATTAATCTCAGACATTCGCACTTCGACAGCGTTCCTGCATCCACTTGTTCAAATCCCAGCCCCTAGACTAGTATTTATTAATCTTTATGGCGCGAAAAGTATCTCAAGTAGCTGGGATTCTAGACATCCATATCATTCAGGCGGAAGGACTGCGTGAACTATGCGACTACGGACCCCAGGACGTGTACGCGCGGGTGCTCTGCGGCGAGCGCGACGACATCGGACGAGTGGCTCTGACCACGAAAACCATCAAGTCAGGCGGAAATAACCCGATATTCAACCAACGACTCCAGGTTAGAGGATGGAAGAGATCGACAGTCGGGATATGATACGCAAGACATCTGTTTAGACGTCCTTCCAGTAAGATTTCCCTTCAGGTTAGAATAAGGGAGCCGGGTAGACTGGTTATGCATCAGAGCGCTAGATTTGTTCTTCGAGTTCAATGTCGTCTGTAGCTTCGGTAGAAAAGCAACAGGTGTTCTTCTGACCTGAAATGAAAGCCTGCTATAATAAAAATCAAGCTTTACAGCCGTGAATGGATATCATGCACCTCCTTTCGCCTAGCATCCTCCTTACGCACAAGCTCTCTCCTGGCGATCTTTTTGTTCCTCTTTCTATCCTCCGTTTTCTATCAGGTGAGGGCGTCTGAGCACGAGACGGCCGTGAACAGCGAGATATGGATTGCGAGCCACCATCGCTTTTCATGACGGCTCAAATCAAATCCCTCCTCACGTTTCTTTTGTCACCCGATGCTCTTTCCTCCACTGATGTGCTTCTTCGCCCTTCAGGTGGGGGTGCCTGAGCGCGAGACGGAAGTGAAGTGCGAGATATGGATGGCGAGCCACCACCGCGTTTCGAGACGACTCAAAGCAGACCTCTCCTCATGTTTCTATCGCCCCCTGATGTTTCTCTCTTCAGGTGGGCGTGCCTGAGCGCGAGACGGAAGTGAAGTGCGAGATATGGATGGCGAGCCACCACCGCGGTACAACAGACGATCAGCTGCTCGGATTTATCCAGATTCCGATCAGGTCAGTTTCTCGTCAGGTCAACAAGGTTATGAATATTACCTCCTATGTGTTACCAGGTTGTAATTTGCGTGCGTCGTGTCTTTCAGCAGAGAACGTCTTTTTTCTTTCTTTCTTTTTCTTTCTGATGGAGCAATCAGCAGCTTGGTTCTGTTCGTCAGACAAGTTTTAATTGCCTTGGGTGCTACTTTTTCCCTGGAAACCTCCAAGACGATTATGCATTCGCGTTTCGCGCGAGTTCGTTGTCGCGCAATCATGGCTTTCCAGTCAAACAGCTATACTGAATTTTTCTTCGAGATCTCGTTGAGCTAACAAATTCCTTCTCAAAGTCCTTCCTCGAACTTCCTTACGAATCCGCTCCATCCCCCTCGGTCCTATGCCTTTTCCAGACGTCATGAAGGGGCTTCACGTACTAAGCTGTGTATGGCTTTGTTCATTGCTTCACCCAAGCCTCGATGGTGTCGACTCACAGTTCACCTACTATCTTCACGCTTCTTTGTCACCTTTCTCTCTTCTCCTTGTTTGGCCCTGCCTTGGAACAGAGACATCATGGAAAGAGGCAAAGCCGGCGAACAGGAGTTTTACCTGCGAGCTTTTGACGAAGTTGGTAACCTGTTCGCCAGTTCCGCGAAAGTTCGCATCTCCCTCTCGTACCACCCGCGACCGGGCAGCGCAACTCCCACCGGTGGAAACACCCCCGCTTCTAAGGCACGCGGAACGCCATCCAGCGCCAAGGGGAACATTCTCGGGCGCGCGCTTACCGCAGCATTCTCCCGCATCTCCGCGGAGAGGGCTGCGGAGAAGGGAGCGGAAAAGGGCGGGGGCGGCGGTGGAAACTCGGCCTCACCCGCGGGAACCCCCATCCGTGCGCAGTCGTTCTCCCGCGTCCACCCGGAGACCTTCAGCAGCGCCGACGGAGTGGGAGGGGGAGCAATAGGGGGAGGAGGGCTACCTGGGGTAACTCCTTCCGGAACGCCCGCGCGCATCGGCGGAGGCGAAGGGGAGGGGCTTTTGGCAGGGGGGCCAACACCGCAAGGTACTCCAGGGGTTCTCAACAATGCTGGAGCTACTCCGATGGCTACACCTAGGAAAACACCTGAAAACATACCAGGGATCACACCTGGAAATACACCTGGCCGGGCGTTGGCGAGCTTACGACTAGCGAATTTGACGTTCACGCCTGGAATTCAAACGCGAGAAGCCATGTCGTCGCACGGGCCTAGTACGCTGCAGCGGTCGCGCCCCATGTCGCCACGGTCGCCGGCGTCGCCCAGGTCGCCCATGTCGGAGGTGCGCGACGGTCTGCGACACGGGCTGGACCTCGTGCAGGCGCTGCGCGAGGTCACCGAAGGAGGGGCGAAATTCGCGAACGCGAGTAACAAGAAGCAAAAGTCAAAATCCGGGCCGCTGAGCGTAAACCATCCACACATGATGGAGGTGGTGGATCTGCAGCGCAAGCACAAGTACAAAGCAAAATCCGGTCCGTTGTCCGATAACGGGGATGGCTATGACGCGGATGGGGGAGGCTCCGGAACCTGCAGCCCGTACAGCTCCCGCCGCCCCGCGTCCTCCTCCCCCCCGAGGCACGTCCGCAAGATGATCCTCCCCCACCGCTCCGCCACTCCGCCCATGTCTTTCCGCGAGGCCCCGCAACCGCCGCATTCCGGAGGGGGGTTCATTCTCGGTAGAAGCGCCCCGTTAAACCCAGAAGCTCTTGATCTTTGGGAAGGGGGAGAGCCGCCTCCAGGGGTATTTACCTCGCGATCTGGGCCGCTACGGCTGCAGGGTAATTACTCGGGATATAAACCGACGTCGGGGCCTCTACCCACCACGACATCTTTAATGAAGCTCGATTCGTTAGACACTCCGCCGACTCTTCCCCCGCCCCCGTCTCTTCGCGCAATGCGGCGGGGAGGAGGCGTGGCAGGGAGCGGGCTGTTTTCGCACTCGATTGTTAGCGGGAGTGCTTACAGCGGGGCTGCGTTAAGCGGGGGGACGTTTAGCGCGGGAGCGGGGAGCATGCAGGAGACGAACAGCTCGAGCGGCTGCCATGTGGGATCCACGGGGGATGACGTGTCATCTGGTATGGCAGGCTCGGGCATGACAGGCTCGGCAATGACAGGCTCGGGCATGACAGGTTCGGGAAGGATGCTTCGGCGACAGGGTTCTGGCGGCCGGCAAGGGCCGGGCGTGCAACAAGGGTTTGGCGGACGAACAGGGGGAGGCGGAGGCATGGGGGGGTTTACAGGCGGGAGCGTTGGCACGTGGGGGAGCGGAGGGACGGGGGGAAGCGGAGGCATGGGGGGAAGTGAAGAGACGGGGAGCGGAGGTATGGGGGCATCTGGAGGGGCCGTGGCGGGCGGGTTTGGCAGCTTCGGCGGCGGGTTTGGGCCGACCGGATTTGGCAGCTTCTCCAGCCTGGCATCTCAAGGGTCTGTGAAGGCCCCGCTACAGTCACAAGGCAGCTTCAGCGGCGTTAACAGCGCGAGTGCTAACGGTGCAGCTACCTCCCCCGGCCGGGGAATGCCCACGAGCCTTCAGCGTGGCGGAAGTGGGGGGAGCGTGCAGGACGAAGGGGGTGGGGGAGCGGAAGAAGCTGGAGCGGAGGCATTGGGACTGGCAGGAGGGTATGCGGGAGGGGAGGCGGTGGGAGGGGAAGGATTCTTTGTGGAGAATGACCTGGCAGGAGGAAAGGATGACGTGGCCCTGTTTCTGCCAGAGGGGCGAACCTTCGAGGAAATGCTGATGGAGGAGAAAGACACGGGGCATGGAAATGCTGCTGCCACTGTCGGAGACGAGGGTTTCGAGACGAGCCACATGCTTATGGACGCGGCAGGCGCATTGGATGTGTTCCCCTTGCCAATGCCTGAGGGGTTTGACACGATGGGGTGGGATGAAATGGAGGTGTCAGAAAATGGGGGTGTGGCGGAAGGGAATGGGGCGTGGGGAAGAGAGTCTGTGCCCGTGGGCGGAGGTGGGATTGAAGGAGTGGGGGATGGAAGTAGCGTCATGGTTAATGAGCCTGGTGTGCAGCAGCCACAGTATGTGCCGCAGCAGCAGCATTACTCCCAGCAGCACCAGCAGCATCATAACTACCAGCAGCAGCAGCAGTACCACCACCAGCAGCAGCAAAAGCAGCAGTTTCAGCAGCAGCACCAGTATCGCCAGCAGCAGCACCACCACCAGCAGCAGCACTCAGCAGAACCAACAGCAGCACCAGTACGAGAACCAACAGCAGGAATATGAGATTTCACCTGAGATTCCACCTGAACCAACACCTGCAGGTGCTGTTCCGCATCCGCTAGTCGCATCATCCTCTTCCTCCACCGTCCCCTGTGCGAACGACCCGCTCCAGAAATTCCCTGTTTCCAACACAAGCCTCGTCTCAGGGCGCGCTAGTTTTGTATCAGGGCGCAACGCAAATCCTTCCCCGGCGTCAGCAGCAAGGCTATCCGCACAGCAGAAGCTGTGGCAGCGACGGCAGCAGCAGGGAGTAGGAGGGGCAGGTGGTGGGGGGTTGAGGCATATGGGCGGAGGAGAGAGAGAGCAGCTGCAACAGCAGCAACAGCAGCAGCAGCAGCATCAGATGAGTCCGCAGCAGAAACATCATATTAGTCCGCAGCAGCAACATCAGATTAGTCCGCAGCAGCAGTGGAATGGGGAGCAGGCGCCAGCACCACCTCAGAACGGCTGGCCACACCAGCAACACGCAGCCAGGCAGCATGCATTCCAGGTGAGCTGCACTGCCTCTTCCCTCACTGCTATTGTGATGTCCCAGTTTGGAAGTTGAGACGCTGCAGTCTACACGTCGTAAAAGTTTTAGGCATCACAAAACAAGCTACAGACCTCTTTTCAGGTGAGCCGCACTGCCGTTTCTTTTCTAGCTGTATCTTAGATGTCTGGGTTTGAGACCTGTGACGTTTCATTCTATAGCCTTCGACAGGTCTAAAACAAGGCGAAAAACTTCGCTCCCAGTTCGGTTCACTCACTCTTTCTCTCCCCTTGCACTAATTTTGTTCTTTGCCATTCCTCCGTTTACAACCCCCCCCCTCCCCCTCCCCCCCTTCGGTCCCCAAACACCTTCTCCTCTTCCCCCCTCATTGTTTGTCTCGCTCTGGCCCCCCTTTGTTCCCTCCCCATTCCCCACTTGACCTTTCCAGCAACAAATGGCACAGGCACAGCAGCCTTTATCAGCAGCAGCACAACCCCGCCACCAAGCCGCCTATACATGCCCCACAGACATTCAGCAAAAGACAGCGGATGCCGCCCAGGTGAGCTGCTTGCACCCCAGCGAAGCCAGCGACAGAATCGGCTTGAGTGACACAATTGTCCTGAGCGATACAGATGAAGAGATGGACGCTGTGCTTCGCTCCATCATCAAACCAAACAGCAGCGGTGGCAGAGGTGGTAACGCCAATGCTGGCGCTGGTACTGGCAGCGGTGCTGGTGGTAACAGCAGTGGTAACGGCAGCAGCAGGAGGAGCATGTCAGCCTCGCGGGTAATCAGCATCAGCAGTGCAGCGCTTCAGGAGCAGCAGCACCTGCTGCAGCAACAGATGGAAGCAGCATCCGTGGCACCGTTTCCTCATTCCCAATCCACGTCCTCCCTGCCACGTCAGCCACCAGTCAGCCCTGTCAACCAGGCCAACCCAGTGAGCATGAACCAGCAACTACAAGCTGGCACGTTCGAACAGCAGCAACAACAGAACCAGCAGCAGCAGCAGCAGCAGCAGCAGGGGGAACTAAGCATCATTTCAGGAGTGAATGTTGACACGGCAGCATCCATAGTGGAGGGCTTAGCACAGCCATTCTCCCCGCCCTGCGACGTCCCTCCCTTCAGTGCATTTGATGGTGCTCTCTCCAACCCAGCAACAGCAGAGAGAGCAGAGAGAGGAGACAGAGCGGGACCAACAGCATCCACAGGAGTCGCGGTGGTGGCTAGCAGCAATGCTGGTGGTGTTGGTGGCAGGGGCATGGGCGTTGGCGTTGGCGTTGGAATTGGGAGGCCTGGCTTGAGTGGTGGTAGTGTGGACGGGAGTGCTGGGGGTAACGCTGGTTTCAATATTCTGCAGCAGCAGCAGCAACCATACCAGCAGCACCACCAGCACCATCAGCAGCAGCACCAGCAGCAGCAGGAGGGGCACGTGATGGGCATGTGGAAGGTGTACGACAACCAGCTTCTGTCTGAGAACCGAATTCCTTCAGACAACCAAATCCTCCTACATGGAAGCATCCACGCACCTTCCTCCCTGTCATCCCCTGGCTTTGGCATGACAGCAGGAGCACCAGGGGCAGCAGGGGCAGCAACTGGGAGTCCCTTGCATAGAGCGCGGGGTGTTGGGCGGAGGACAATGGGAGTGGGCATGGGTGGGGGTGTAGGAGGCGTGATGGGAGGAGGAGTTGGAGGGGGGGGAATAGGAGGAATGGGAGGAACGATGGGAGGAGGAATAGGAGGGAGAGACCATGGGATTGAAGGGGGGGTGGTGATGTCACTGCCATAGCTCCTGCTGTAGATGCTGTGGGTAACGCAGCAGCACCCATGGCTGCAATGCAGTATGCTTGAAGGAAGCTGGCGTGGGAGGGCCGATATGCCTCTGTCGCAGTGTGGTTGTGTGGCAATGTGGCTTGTGTGCATCTCTAGTTTCGCTCATTCCCTAGTCCTGACAAGCTGTAAGTGGCCGTACTTCAGGTATCAGGGAGGAGAATAAGTTATGATTGTTTGGTGTAGGGGAGGGGGTGTTTACTTCAGTGCTTGCTACTGGAGCTCAAGAATAGAGGCAAGCTACCAGTGATTGGAATGGACTAGATTACTTGGTGGACTAGGGAGGGGTGATTATAATAGTTTTGCTCTTGCAGACCGTTATACGGCTGCTCTATGTAGGTTGATCAACCAGACCAGAGCAAAATAATCCATTTTTGGTGTGCATGAATGTTTGGCAATTGATTGGAGGTTCAAGGTTCTGCATAAACTAGCTGAACAACAATAATATAAAGTAATGTAATCTACCGTACCAACCCCACACTCCCCGTTCAGCTAGCACTAACAGGAACCCCAAACAACTCAACTATGCATCTGCCTCTGTACCAAAAAACCACCATCAGTCTAACCTCCTACCCATCCACAAAATAAGGTGGTTTGGAAGCGATTATTTCAGCACACATCAACAGGAAATGGTTGCGCAGGGCACACCCAATTTCAAAACCCCAGCCCAACTTATCTGCACCAGAAACCAGAAACACTATCACTTCACTACGCAACTCTCGCTTCCCCCCTCCACCCCACCCCACCTCCCCCAATAAATTATCCTCCTGCAATCTCGTACCGTGTTCCACCTTGGTGTCACTTCGAGCTCTGTCGAATCTCCTTCGCACTTCACCAGTTACACCCTGCGCGGGCGATGGTGACGAACCTGCTTATTATGGGTACCACTGCCTCCCGCTTCCATACAGGCGACGGCTGTACATCTTGGGGGGAGACCACGGGCGCCCGCTTCCCCACAAGCGGCGGCTGTACATCTTCGGGGGAGACCACGGGCGCCCGCTCCCATACAGGCGGCGGCTATACATCTTGGGGGGAGACCAGGGGCGCCCGCTTCCCCATAGGCGGCGGCTCATCTTGTTTTTTCCGCCCGCCAGTGCGCCGTCGCCGAGGGGAGCGATCGGGTGCGGCGGTTCTGCGCGGATCTCCGCCACGGGACGCTCTAATTCGCGCAACTGCACTCCGCTGCTGCTGTGCGCGCGGGGCTCCATCGCGCGCAGCATCGCTCCACTTGATTCGGGGCAGTAATCGTATCCTCTGTCATAGGAATATTGATTAACCCAGTACGGGGTGATCCCGTCAAACCCACCCCCGTGACACTGCGGGTAACCAAAGTCGCCACAGTCAGAATTCCCCGGGCACTGCAAGAGAGTGATTCCCCACTCGGTGTCATACGTGTTGGCCTGTATTCCGGCGCTTAACTCGTAACCGGAGAGGTCTATATCGCAGCAGCGCGGGAGGTCGTGCGCGTTCCCCTCGCAGTCCTCGCAGGTCAGCGCGCCGGCCTGAACACGCGTGCACTCGCCCGAGCCGTCCGTGGAGTAACCGCCGCCATAGAGACACGAGTAGCGCCATCCGTCGCCGTTACAGAAGCTCAGGACGGAAACGCTCTCGCGGACCTCGTTCGCGCAGTCGAATTCGAACGCGCGCACCGGAGCGAGCGCGGGGAGGAGGCAGAAGAGGAGAAGAGTCACGAGGAGTTTTCGGAGAGCGGAAGGAGTTTTTAAGGGAGCCATCGGCGCTAGTGACGCGTCGTCGGTTTACTAGCTGACGAGAGAAATGGAAAAAAACGAATTAACGATAGCTGGTATTCTTAAAAACTCGGAAAAAAAGACAAAAGGCGAAAAGTTGCGCAGCGGCGCTGAAGATAGCTGACGAAACTCGTGCTTTGAAGGAACCGGCTATTTGGATAGCTGTGAAAGTAAAATAGCTGAGATTGGCTGAGAAATACAGGTTAGAGGGAACTAAATAGACGCTGGACCAGTGACCGCGTGAGTTGAGGCGAAAAAGGAGGATTGCGTGGAGGGAGCGAGAGAAAGGGTGAGTGAAGCCAAAGCCCCGTGGATAGGCACTGATGCTGTTTCTTGGGTTGTTTGGGGGAGGGAATGAATGAACATGAGCGAGGCCATCACGAACGACAGCAGTGCACGGAATGGGAATTGTGCCGAGTCACATTGCTCGCCGTGCGACGCCACGCACGCATTTCGCGTGTTCCTCCCGAGTCTTGCTGTGCCCTTGCGTTTCGCAAGCTCTTTTCGCGCGTTTCTTACCGAGTTGTTCAGGGCAAGGGGCCAACGGGAATAGCCCTCGGTGATGCTCTGTTACGGCATGAATGGCTGGCGAGGAACTTTGCGAATAGTCTATCTTCGCTGGCAGTATCGCAGCTGACGTTGACTTCATTGGGAGAAAAAGACACGTAGTTCTCGCCCCTTACAATCGATTTCGATGCAAGTATACAAGCGGTAAGTATACTAGGCCCTCATAAAATCATCACTGCAACTTTCTTTAACGTGAGATGAAAGGTAGTTCTAGGATCGGGGTGATAACTTCACTATACTAGCACATACATGGATTCCAGAAATTGAAATATAAATTAGTACATTATGTACATTATTAGAGGGATTACCTTTCATGTATGCAAGTGATAGGGAACACTTATAAAAGTAGGCCCCTAAAATTGGAAAAACATTATGACAATCAAATAATTAAGTTTACCCATGGTAGAAACAGTTGTTCATTGGCCATTACACTTCTGCACCGGTACAGTTAAAACCGCTGCCAGCTGTACATTTGTAAGGAGACGTGAAGGAAGGAAAGACGAACAAGTGTCGATGAAAAAAAATACCCAAGCGATATTCTCTCCAGAGAGGCACAGATGTGGCCAAGTAGCTTTCAGGGCTGACCTAAAGTGGCATAAGAGTCGAACCAAAGTGACATAAGAGTCGAACCAAAGTGACATAAGAGTCGAACCAAAGTGGCATAAGAGTCGATCACACCAACCCAAAGTGACTTTTTGAGTCGACCCAGAGCGACCGGTTGAATCCGAAGATACAAAATCCAGCAGCTTGCTTGCAGCATTGAATTGCAGTGGCTATGGCCGGCACGCAATAGATGCTGCTCATTACAGAGAGAAATCCCATAAGTGACCTGAGTATGACCGACCAACATGCTCCTCATGTGATCCACAACACATGTTACAAATGCCCATTACAGAGAACAACTATAGAACTAGTAACACACAACCACAGAATTTGTAATCACAGCATTACGAAATTAGTAATCACAGTTCGGTGCTGTGGCTATGGGGTAATCCATGGGCTTATGCTATGGGGAACTCATTAGGCTCGTGCTATGGGGAAATAACGAGGCTCATGCTATGGGGAAAGCACAGGCTCATGCCATGGGGAAATCATAGGTTCATGCCATGGCGAAATCATAGGTTCATGCTATGGGGAAATCATAGGTTCATGCTATGGGGAAACCAACAGGCTCATGCCATGGGGAAATCAAGAGGCCCATGCTCCCAGGCGCACAGTTAGACGAGGGGAAATCAGTAACCCACCCATAACAGTGCAGTGCTGTGGCTTTGGGGAGATCCACAGGCCCATGCCATGGGGAAATCAAGAGGCCAATGCTATGGGGAAATCAGCAGGCTCGTGCTATGGGGAAACTAAGAGGTTCATGCTATAGGGAAATCAAGATGCCCATGCTATGGGGAAATCAAGAGGCCCATGCTCGTAGGCGCACAGTTACAAGAGGTAATCATTACCCACTCACCCGTAGCAGTGAGCTGCTGTGGCAAGTGGTTGTTGAAAATGCTTAAAAACAACCTGCAGTTACCCTCTCTCACCCATAGCACTGAGGAGAGGAAAGAGAAACAATAACCACTCACCCGTGGCTGTTGTGACAGGTGGTTGTTGATAGTGCACAAACACCACCTGCAGTTACCCACTCACCCGTGGCAGTGCGCTGCTGTGGATGGTGGCTGTTGATAGTGCACAAACACCACCTGCAGTTACCCACTCACCCGTGGCTGTTGTGACAGGTGGTTGTTGATAGTGCACAAACACCACCTGCAGTTACCCACTCACCCGTGGCAGTGCGCTGCTGTGGATGGTGGCTGTTGATAGTGCACAAACACCACCTGCAGTTACCCACTCACCCGTGGCAGTGCGCTGCTGTGGATGGTGGCTGTTGATAGTGCACAAACACCACCTGCAGTTACCCACTCACCCGTGGCAGTGCGCTGCTGTGGATGGTGGCTGTTGATAGCGCACAAACACCACCTGCAGTTACCCACTCACCCGTGGCAGTGCGCTGCTGTGGATGGTGGCTGTTGATAGTGCACAAACACCACCTGCAGTTACCCACTCACCCGTGGCAGTGCGCTGCTGTGGATGGTGGCTGTTGATAGTGCACAAACACCACCTGCAGTTACCCACTCACCCGTGGCAGTGCGCTGCTGTGGATGGTGGCTGTTGATAGTGCACAAACACCACCTGCAGTTACCCACTCACCCGTGGCAGTGCGCTGCTGTGGATGGTGGCTGTTGATAGTGCACAAACACCACCTGCAGTTACCCACTCACCCGTGGCAGAGTGCTGCGCCTGCAGTGTGTGGGAAACAAGAGGAAACGGGGCAGTCGGATGAGGGAGAGGCGGAGATTGAAATGAGAGCCAAGGAGAGAGCGCCTTGCCTGCAGTGTGTGGGAAACAAGAGGAAACGGAGCAGTCGCATGAGGGAGAGGCGGAGATTGAAATGAGAGCCAAGGAGAGAGCGCCTTGCCTGCAGTGTGTGGGAAACAAGAGGAAACGGAGCAGTCGCATGAGGGAGAGGCGGATATTGAAATGAGAGCCAAGGAGAGAGCGCCTTGCATGCAGTGTGTGGGAAACAAGAGGAAACGGAGCAGTCGCATGAGGGAGAGGCGGAGATTGAAATGAGAGCCAAGGAGAGAGCGCCTTGCCTGCAGTGTGTGGGAAACAAGAGGAAACGGAGCAGTCGGATGAGGGAGAGGTTCTGATTGCAGTGGATGGTGGTTTGAGGGGACGACCGAGCACCTAAACCGAACCTCAGCCGCACCGGACCTGAGGCGTACCTGACCCGACCCTCACCAGCACCGGACATGACGCATACCTGAACCGGGGCGATGGGAGGAGGAATGGGAGGGTTGGGAGGAGGAATGGGAGGGTTGGGAGGAGGAATGGGAGGAGGAATGGGAGGGTTGGGAGGAGGAATGGGAGGAGGGAGGGACAGTGGCATTAAAGGTGGTAATGCTGTCACTGCCATCAGGAGCTTTGGCAGTGACAGTGACACTGCCACAGCTCCTGATGCTGTAGGAGCAGCAACAGCACCCATGGGTGCAATGCAGCATGTTTGGTGGGTGAAAGTCGCCCCGTGGCAGCACCTGTAAGTGCAACGCAGAATGCTTGAAGGGCAGTGGAGTGGGAGGGTGAAGTGGGGCGAGACAGGTTGGGTTATGTGGCTCTTTGGTAATATGGCAGTGTGGTAGTGTGGCAATGTGGCAATGTGGCAATGTCGCAGTGTGGCAATATGGCGGTGTACGCATCTCGCGTTCTGCTCGTATTAAGCCGAAAAGCGGTACACTTCAATGGGAGCATAATCTGTACAATAGAAGTCTACTTTTGAGGCGCCTCAAAAGTGGTACACTTCAATAAAAGTAGAACTACTACAATAAAGAACCGTAGGCAGTAAAAATTTGTCAACGAGAACGGACTGGAATGGTGGACTAGCAAGGATTGTGAGTACAAATATGAAACCCTAAATTTGTGACCCCCCTATAGGCTAACCCACTACAGCCTACACAAATACAACATGTATAATGTTTGACACACCCCCATAGGCAAAGTGGGGGAGACCTAGGGGTCACAAGACCAGTCAAGGCAAAGCAAGGCAACAACAAGCTCAGGGTGGATCTCAAGGATTCCACACAAATTCCGAGCACAAGCTAGTGGTCACAAGACCAGTTCACATGCAAGTTTATAACAGAGCAAGAGATACAGTGATCACAACCTAGCAAGAGTAAACATGCAGGTATAGATATATATAGTGATCACAGTACAAGCAAAGTCAAGAGGTAAGCAAGTGAGGTCCAGTAGGCACAAGGCCTAGTAGAGTGCAGAAGCGCTGATGGTCACGAGGCTGAAGCGCCTTGGTGAACACATCAGCAGTGTTGGCCTCAGTGGCCACGTAGCGAATACAAAGCTGACCGCGCTGCTGCAGCTCACGAGCAAGGAAGTACCGCAGGGCGATGTGCTTCGTTCTGTGCTCCAGTCTGTGCTCCTCACACAAGGCAATGGCAGCCTTGTTGTCGACGTACAGCACTGGAGGAGAACGAGGCCGCTCTCCGAGGTCGGTCAGCAGGTAGGTCAGCCAGCATAGCTCCTGGGCAGCCATGGCTGTAGCGTAGATCTCAGCCTCGCAACTGGAGCCGAGAACAGAAGAAGAGCGTGTAGAGCGCCAAGAAACTGAGCCAGAGCCAAGGCTGAAGGTGTAACCCTGAGACGACCGCTGAGTGGCCTGGTCGTCTGCCCAAGAAGCGTCTGAGTGCCCTGTGAGAACAACTCGGTCTCGCCCTCCAAGCACAAGCCCCATGCCCGACGTACTGCACAAGTAGCGCAACACCCTCTTAGCGGCATCCATGTGCTCCTTCCTGTGACGGCCAGGAGCGACATAGCGTGCAAGGATGCTAAGAGGGTATGCAAGGTCAGGTCGTGTGCAGGTCATCAGGTACATGAGGCAGCCCACAAGCTCTGGATACGGGCCACTCGGCTCTACGGACTCATCCGAAGGCAGAGCTGAGAGCGAGTGACCGGTAGGCAGAGGAGTGGACTGAGGCGAGGAGTACGTGAAGCGGAAGCGCTGGAGAACCTGCTGCACCATGTGTGACTGAGTCAGGGTGATGGTGCGCCGTGCTCTGTCCCGGGTGATCCGCAAGCCAAGATAGCTTGTCAGCTCACCCAGGTCTGTGCACGTGTGTCTCCTCTGCAGCTCCGACTTCACGTAGGCGAGTCCTGCAGTGTCAGCAGTGGCAAAGACCAAGTCGTCGACGTACACGAGGATGTAGAACGGCGGCAGCGAAGTGTCGGTGCGCAGGAACAGCGACGGGTCAGCTGTAGAAGGCGCGAACCCAAGAGCCGCAAGTGTAGTCCTCAGTGTGTCGTGCCACTCACGCGGAGCCTGGCGGAGACCGTAGACCGGCCGCTGAAGCCTCCACTAGGTACCAGGAGGAAACGACCCAGTGAAGCCAGGTGGGCGGCGCAGCCAGATCTCCTCGTGCAGGCTGCCCTGCAAGAAAGCAGTGCTGAAGTCAAGTGAGTGAAGCTCGTAGTCGCGGTGAGCGGCTATGTGCAGCAGCACCCGAAGAGTAGTCATCTTCGGGGTGGGGGAGAAGGTCTGGAAGAAGTCAACTCCCTCTCGCTGACTGAAGCCTCGAGCCACGTAACGCGCCTTGAAGACAGGCGGAGAACCCGGCGGCCACTTCACCCTGAAAATCCACATGCCACTGACGATGTTCGCCCCAGGAGGGGGAATCTCGTCGACGTAGGTGCGTGTGGACTTCCAGGAAGCCATCTCGGCGTCCATGGCTGTCTGCCACTGAGAGGAGTAGGGACCCGCCATCGCCTCAGCGTAAGTGCGCGGGGTCGGGATGTCTGGTGCATCCGGGTCTCCCTCAGGGGCAACTAGCAAGGACACGAGACGGGGCAAAGCAGCAGCAAGACACTGGAAATCCTCCTGTCTGTCCTCAAGGACGTCCGTGCCAAGAGCACACTCACCCCCGACGGACGGAGGACAGACAGACTCAGACTCAGACTCAGCAACAAGGCTAGCAGCGTAGTCTAGACGACAGGCAGCAGCAAAGTCAACCAACTCAGCGACCAGAGCAGACGCAGCCGAGGACTCAAAGGTAGGGTCAGTGACAACAGTAGCGAGGAGACGCGTGACAGTAGGGTGCTCAGCACGATACCGGTCAGACTCAGGGTCCGGAACGTCAGGAAGAGAGGACGCAGGAGGAGACGGTAGAGGGACACGCTGAGGAGCAGTAGAGGGACGCAGAGTCATGTAGTGAGTGCCTGGGACAGGAGGAGGACGCTCACGACGGGCACGACTACCAGTGCGAGCAGGACGAACAGGCGACGCAGGACGAGACTCAGGCTCACGACGCTCTGTAAGACCTCCTGTGGGACCAGTGTAAGGAGAGGGAGCAGGGAGAGGCGAGGTAGGCGGTAACTGTGACTGCGGCTGGACAGGTGGAGGACACTCTACGGAGGGAGGAGGACAAGGAGGAGGAGCCTGCCCAAGAACCTGCTGAAGGAGCGGTACGAAGTACGGTCGCGGCCGCGCAGCGTCTCCAGAAGCAGAGGAGACTCCAGCGGCCGGGTCCTCAGTACCAGCAGGAGCTCCAGCGTCCGGGTCCTCAGCACCAGTAGTAGCTCCAACGCCCGGGTCCTCAGCAGCAGCAGCAGCGCCACCGCTCGGGTCCTCAGCTCCAGCAGCAGCTCCACCGTCCGAGTCCTCAGCACCAGCAGCAGCTCCACCGTCCGGGTCCTCAGCACCAGCAGCAGCGCCACCGCCCGGGTCCTCAGCTCCAGCAGCAGCGCCACTCCGAAGACTGCAGCGGCGTGTGTACCACTCGTGGATCTGCTGAATGGGGGGGAGCTCCTGGGTAGGAGGGGAAGTACCGGGACGAGCTCCAGCAGCACCTCTCCGGAGGCGGCAGTACTCGAGGTACCTCTCCTGCAGCTGCTGGGAGGAGAGGGCTCCTCCAGGTGTAGCACGCTCAGGCTCAGCACCCCCAGACTCAGCACCCCCAGACTCAGTACCCCCAGGCTCAGCACCTCCAGGCTCCGCACCTCCTGGCTCAGCACCCCCAGGCTCCGCACCCCCAGACTCAGCACTCCCAGGCTCAGCACCCCCAGACACAGCACCCCCAGGCTCAGCACCCCCAGACGCAGCACCCCCAGGCTCAGCACCCCTAGCAGGACGAGAGTCAACAGCTACCTCAACAGGCTCACCCGGGTCTACCTGGGACACACCTGAGGGAGCGGCACCCTGAGGGGGGAGGGGGTCTGGTACCTCAGCACCTGGAGCGAGGAAGAGAGGCGGGGGGGGGAGTGGGGCAGTGCGGTAGGGGAAGAGGCGGTAGTAGGGGACGGACTCGTCAAAAGTGACGTCCTGAGAGGCCAGGACACGACGCGAGGTGGGGTGGTAGAACTGCCAGCCAGGGGCGTCCGGGACAAAGCCAAGGAAGACGCAGGGGACAGCGCGACGGGAGAGCTTGTCCGCGGACGTGTCGCGGACAAAAGCTCGGGATCCCCAGACCCGAAAACGCGACGCATCGCCAGCCTCTCCCGTCCAACGCAGTGTCGGAGAAGTCTCGGGCAAGGAGACACGGGGCCAGAGGTTGAGCTGATGCGCAGCGTATCGGACTGCAAACGGCCACAGAAAATGGGGGGCAGCCGCATGGCTCAAGGAGGTACGAGCGACCTCCATGACCAGACCAATGCGGCGCTCAGCAACCCCATTCTGCTGTGGAGAGGCCGGAAGCGTGTACGACTGCTCAATGCCCTCCTGCTGACAGAAGGCCTCCAATAGGCCAGAGGAAAACTCCCCACCTCTGTCAGAGTGCAGACGCAGGACAGGGAAGTCGGAGCGGAAACGCTCACTGAGCTGGAGACGAGATCTGCGGATCCAAGGGATCAAGACATCAGGGACGTCACCCTTGGCGCGCAAGGGGAAGACCGTGGTGTAGCGCGAGAAGTCGTCAACAACAATCAGGAAGTACCTCTCCTGACCCTGACCACGGACGCGGGCTGGGCCCCACACGTCCATGTGGAGCGTCTGCAAGGGAGCAGTCGTCGGGGGAAAGGAGGAGGAGTGAGGAGCGGCGCGCTGCCGTCCCTCAACACAGGGAATACAGGGAGGAGCAGGCGAGTCGGGAAGGGGAGGGAGCACCCTGGGAAGACCAGCAACAAGGTCCCGTTTGTGCATGGCCCGAAGGCGCTGCACAGACGGGTGACCAAGGCGGTGGTGCCAAAGGACAGTCTCATGCGCCAGAGAGCAACACGAGCAGGGGGCGGACAGCTGACCTGACGCAGACGCAGACGCGGACGCAGCTACCTGAGGGGACTCAATGGTCAGTGTGTAAAGGTCCGACCCCGGCTCCCGAGTGAAGGTAGCCAGGTGGCGACCCGTCCGAGCATACGTGCAGTGTGTCACGCGCTCGTAGGCGGGGGTGAACTGGTGAACACCCCCGTCCTGGAGCGCACTACCTGCCACCAAGTTCGTAGAGAACGAGGGGAGGTAGAGACCTGAGAGCGTGCCGGACGGAACCGCTGGACACGGAAGTGTAGTGGAGGAGGTCGCAATGACCGGACCCCCAGAGGGGTCAGCAAGGGAGACAGCAACTGGCCGAGCGAGTGGCTCAAGGACAGTGCGGTCACGAAAGAAGGAGCGAGAAGCACCTGAGTCCAGTGTGAAGGTGTGCAGTGCTGCAGTCGACTCAGTACCAGGGGGCACGGACGCACTAGCACCTAGGGCTGCAGCCTCACCAGGACCTGTGGGAGCAGACGCACTAGCACCTAGAGCGGCAGCCGGACTGGCCTGAATGCCCGGGTCGGGCGGAACACGCAAGTACTGAGCACCCTCTCCACTAATAGACATGGCATACATGGCAGTGAGAATAGCATCAAAGTCTAAAGCCCAAATATCAACACCCCTCTTTTCCAGATCAGCCCAGCACGGCAGCTCAGTGGCAGCAGGAAACTGAGTGCGCCACGCGTCGGTAAGGCGCGCGAAGCAGCGCTGCGTGGGGTGCGGCCTCCCACACTGCTGACCGCTGCGGTCACCTGTGCGAATGACGTACGTGCAGGTAAAGCCACGCTGCGCATACCACTCACGGGCGGCCTGAAGCGTCGGGGCGGGCTGCTGACTCTGCCCTCCGCCAGTGCCTCCACGACCACCACCCCCACCGCCGCCGCCCCGGCCACCTCCACCCCTGCCGCCGCCACGACCACCTCCGCCTCCGCTGCCGCCTCCGCCACCACTCCCACCGCTGCTGTCTCCTCCCCCACTGCCGCCACTAGTCTCCCCAGCCGCGCCTCCACTCCCACCGCCTCCACCCCCACCTCCTCCGCCGCCACCCCCACCCCTGCCCCCCTTGCTCCTGCGGCGCCCGCTCGAAGCAGACGCGGTCCCGACCTTCTCAGCACCAAGAAGGTCGACAGCAGCAGCAGAGGCGACAGAGGGTGGCGGCGGGGGAGCAGAGGGGCCGTGGTGCAAACGGTAGAGGTCGTCGAGACGACTGAAGCAGCGTGCAGCAGAGTGGTCGGGGCGGCCACAGTACGAGTCCCGGCGAGGATCTGTAAGGATCCAGTACTCACAGGGACCAACGTCGCGGCCGGCCGAGCGAGGTCCCCGACTGGAGGGGGCGGCACTGCGCCCAGTGCTCGGGGGACCCACAGACCTCCACTGCTGCTGAGGGCCCCACTGCTGCGGAGGCCCCCACTGCTGAGGCTGCTGCTGCGGTGGGCGCTGCTGCTGGCCCTGTCGCTGCTGCTGCGGTCCCTGCTGCTGCTGCTGTCCCTGCTGCTGCTGCTGTCCAAGCTGTGGCAGCTGCTGAGAAGTCGGCTGCTGCTGCTGCTGGAACCCCCCACCACCAGTGATAACTCCACCGTCGAGAGGAGGACCGTCAGGGCCCGAGCCACCCCCACTACCACTCCCACCACCCGCCGCACCGCCGCCACCACTACCCACACCACACCCAGTGCCCCCGCCCTTCCCTCCCTTCTTGCAAGCAAACAAATGCAACCAGCAGCGCAATGTGACAGCAGCCAATACAAATTTTGAGGCGCCTCCACAGAACCATGAGTAACGACAACCACAAGCTCAGTATCACAGCTGGCAATACAACTGAAGTAAGCAACTATAATTAATAATAAGCAACTTACATCAACTGAAGTTCAGCTCGCACCCCTAGCGACCCCAAACCGCTCAACCAATCAGAACTGTGTGCCTCAAACTACCGTACTAACCACCACCAATCAAACTCTTCTAACTACTCCACAAATAGGGCGCTCTGGAAAGTAATAATCTCAGCACACAGCCAAGCGGAAACGGCTTACCATAACTGACCGTCCCAAATCTGAAAATCCGAACCAACCGCTTCCTGCATCTAGAACGACAAAACATGATTGCCTTTCCACTTCACCAACCCCTCAAGAAAATCGCATCCTGTGACGTCTTACCGTGTTCCCCTTGGCGTCACAATCAAGCTCTGTCAAATCTACTACTTCAACTATTACGGGTACCACTGCCTTCCGCTTCCATACAGGCGGCGGCTGTACATCTTGGGGGGGGACCAGGGGCGCCCGCTTCCCCACAGGCGGCGGCTCATCTTGGTCTTTCCGCCCGCCAGTGCGCCGTCGCTGGAGAATTCAATCACTTGCGGGCGCTCTACTAATTCGCGCAGTTTCACCCCGCCGCTGCTGTGCGGCGCGCGAGGCTCCATCGCGCGCAGCATCGTTCCACTAGTAGTGAAGTCGGCGCAGTAACCGTAGCTTTCCGCGTAGGCATATTCATTAGACCAATACGGGGTAGTCCCGTCGGCACAGCCGACATTCCCCGGGCATTGCAGCTGTTTGATTCCCTCCTCGACATAATGCGTGTCGGCCTGTTGGCCATCGCTGAACTCGTAACCGGAGAGGTCTATATCGCAGCAACGCGCGAGCATGTGCACGTTCCACTTGCAATCATGGCAGTAAAGCGCGCCGGCCTGCACGAGCGCGCACATGTTCGAGTCGTCCGTGGAATAGCCGCCGCCGTAGAGACACGTGCGACGCCACCCGTTTCCATTGCAGAAGCTCAGGACCGCAACGGCCTCGTTTGCCTCGTTTGCGCAGTCCAAGTCGTACGCGCGCACCAGAGCGAGCGGGAGAAGAAGGCAGGAGAGGAGGAGAGTCGCAAGGAATTTCCGGAGAAACGCGGGAGCTGTGTTTCCGGCCGCCATCGGCGCTGGCGACACGTCGTCACTACTAGCGGACGAATACCTAAAGAAAGTAAAAACGAACTAACGAGAGCTGCTATTTCTAATTATTCGTCTCATATATCAAAAAAAAAAAAAGACGAAGGACGAAGAGCTCCGTAGAAGCGCTAAAGGCAGCTGACGAATATCGTGCTTTGAAGGATCTGGCTCTGGATTGCTGTGAAATTCCACACAGCCTAAGCTAGCTTGGAATTGACGAGACACACCAGCCTGGGACGAACTAAATGTGGATGATGAGTTTAGGAGAGGGAGCGGGGGGAATCTGCGGAGGGGGGTAATGGGGGGGTGGGGGGGGAGGAGGTGGGGGGGTGCGCGGGGAGGGATGCAGTGAAGCCAGGTTGGCACTGAATCCCGCTGATGTGTTTTCCTGGGGAAGAATGCGATAGTGCGGGTGAGTTGTCGGGACAGCAATGCAAGGGGTTCGAATCGCGCCAAGGCACCAAGTTCGCCGTGCGACGCCACGCACGCATTTTGCGAGTTTCTTCCGAGTCTTGCTGTGCACTTGCGTTTCGCAAGCCTGTTTCGCGCGTTTCTTACGGAGTTGTTCAGAGCTAGGGGTCAAAAGGACTGGCCCTTCATGCTGCTCTGTAATGACGTGAATGGCTGACGAAGTAGTCACTCAAGTTTGCGACGATATTTTTCACTGCTGGCAATTTCGCAACTGACGTTGACTTCATTGAGAGAAAATAACATGCATTCAGCACATTTTACAACCGAACTCGCTATAACGGGGAGTAAACTACAAGCTCTCATAAAACAATCGCAGCAAACAAGATAACTGGACAGGCACATGCCCCATAAATACAGGTACTTTCAAGTTTGTCTCCTAAACATACCGAATGAGAAACGTATAAGTCATGTACACAATAAAATGGATTAATGTCAATATTTCAGAATCTGCACTGCACGTGATAGGGGAAATCACAACTTATGAATCCACCATACCTACGCGTAGAGACACCATAAGGCAGAAGCATGAAGAAGTTCAGCCATGGTAAATACATTTTCCCATCTGCCACTACATCACCGCGCCGGTACAACTAGAACCGTTGCCAGCTGTACACCTGTAAGGAGACAATCACGGAGAGACACGCAAGAGTCAAGGAAAAAAACACACACGCTACTTTTGAGACGTCTCAAAAGGAGACGTGAAGAAAGGAAAGTACAACAAACTAGTGTCAAGGGTTAAAAGCACACGAGCTTAATGTCGCATCCGGAGATGCACAGTAGCGAGGTGACATTTGAGTCGAGTCAAAAGTCACCTCACCTCAATAATACAACACACGAGCACGATGTCGGCTCCGGAGATGCATAGAAGCGGAGATGCACAGAAGCGGAGATGCACAGAAGCGACCGGTAATTCCAGCAGAGTGGCCTTACAGTCGACTCAAAATATGCAGACAATCAGCAACTCAATTGTAGCATTGCATTGCAGTGGACCAGCTGGTCTGGTCGGTCAACAAGCCCCCCTACCTGTGCCCCCCGTAACCCCAACCCAAGTGTAAAGACGCTAAAGATTCCCACTAGAGATAACTACAAAATACGTAACATCAGTAACCATCTGTAGCAGTGCGCTGCGGTGGCTATGGGTCGATCCACGAGGTCGTCCAGTCACCTACCACGACGAGGTCAACAACACAAGCTACCTACCTGCAGCTACCCACTCACCCGTAGCACACTCCAGGCAGTCACAGCTCACTGTGAAAGAGGTGCAACGGTAACCACTCACCCATAGCTTTGTGCTGCTGTGGCAGGTGGTTGTTCAGAATGCTTACAAACCACATGCAGCTACCCACTCACCCGTAGCACAGTCCAGACGGTCACAAGCTCACTGTTGAGAGGCGTAACGGTAACCACTCACATATAGGATAGGAGTGTGCTGCTGTGACAGGTGGTTGTTCACAACAACCTGCAGGTGCTGCTGCTTACAAACCACCTGCAGCTACCCACTAGCCCGTAGCACACTCCAGGCGGTCACAAGCGAGAGGGAGGTGCTGGTGGTTTATTCTCAAAAAACATATTCTCAAAAAACATACCGGGCAGTCGGGCAGTCAGCTGATGGCAAGACAGTGATTGAAATGAGAGTGGAAGAGAGCGCATCGCGTTCGGTGTGTGGGAATACTAGATAGGAGGGGCTGGGAAGGAGAGAAGAGAGGGGAGAGCTGGGAGGGGAGAGAAGAGAGGGGAGAGCCGGGAGGGGAGAGAAGAGAGGGGAGAGCCGGGAGGGGAGAGAAGAGAGGGGAGCGCCGGGAGGGGAGAGAAGAGAGGGGAGAGCCGGGAGGGGAGAGAAGAGAGGGGAGAGCCGGGAGGGGAGAGAAGAGAGGGGAGAGCCGGGAGGGGAGAGAAGAGAGGGGAGAGCCAGCAGCGGAAGGCCGAGGTTGAGCTGCTGAGTGACAGCCAACGAGAGCGCCCTGCCTTTAAGGGATTAGGAAGGGAGAGGAGAGAAGAAATGGAGCAGAGGTGAAGGGAGAGTGGATGGGTGCAGTGGATGGGTGCAGTGGATGATTTGGGGGGAAGGCCGAGGTTGCGGTCACAGTGGAAGAAAGAGGAGGCGAAGGGAGAGGAGAGGAGAGAAGAGACGGAGCAGAGGTGAAGGCCGAGGTTGCCTGAAAGGGAATCCTGCATAGGAGGGGAGGGGGTTTACGGCTGGAAAAGGAGAAGAGAGGGGATATTTGTTGCCATGGATGGTTTGGGGGGAAGACATGGTTTGGGGGGAAGACATGGTTTGGGGGGACGACATGGTTTGGGGGGACGACCTGGTTTGGGGGGACGACCAAGGCAGAGGTTCTAGTTGAAGTCACAATTGAGGAGAGCGCTTTGCCTGCAAGGGGTGTGGTGGGGGAGCAGAAATGAGGGAGAGCGGAAGGGAGAAGGGTTGGGGTGGCGGAAGGAGGGTGGGAAAGGAGAGAGCGGTGCTGGTGGGGGAAGGAGGGTGGGCACATATGTACCATTCAAAATACATAAATGCTGACTTTTGAGTCGACTCAAGAGCGGTGCTGGTGGGCACAGATGTGCTGGTGGGCACATATGTGCTGGTGGGCACAGATGTGGTGGTGGGCACATATGTACCATTCAAAATACATAATGAAGAAATGAGAAATACTTTTATCATGCACATGAAAGTCACACACAGGAAACACGTAAAGAAAACGAGAATCAACAAACCTCAGGCGTCCCTGAACTGGGGCGATGTGATGGGGAATGGGAGGGTTGGGAGGAGGAATTCTTTTTTGAGGCGCCTCAAAGATGTGATGGGGAATGGGATGTTTGGGAGGAGGAATAGGAGGGAGAGACAGTGGCATTCAAGGGGGTGGGGCTGTCACTGCCATAGCTAATATTACAGAGGGCATGGGTATAGGAGGGGGGATTGGAGGAGGAATGGGAGGAGGAGGGAGAGACAGTGGCATTCAAGTTGGTGGAGCTGTCACTGCCATAGATAGTGCTGATGTAGGTTTGGTGGGTGATGCAGCCACAGAGGTGACTTTCGAGTTGACTCAAAAGTCACGGCAGTGGCATTAACGGTGGTGGTGCTGCCACTGCCATAGATAATGCTGTTGTAGGTGTGGTGGGTGATGCAGCAACAGCACCCATGGGTGCCATGCAGTACGCTTGAAGGGCGGTGCCGTGTCAAAGGTGTGGGAAGGTGAAGTGGGGCAAGGCCGGTAGGTCCTAACCGTGTTTTGAGTCGTGGGAAGATGAACATGTCCTAACGTAATATGTGTGTTCTGTGGCAGTGTGTCAGTGTCGCTGTGTGTGCATCTCGCTCTTGGCTCGTGTGAAGTCCATAAGAGGTACATTTCGATGGGAGTAGAACTAATAGTATAGTAAAAGTCCTGTACGCAACAGAACTGCTGCTGTAGAAGTTCCATAGGCAATACAGTAAAGCTCCATAGGTGGGTTCACGTGAACCAGCAGACCATAGCACAATAACATCCGTATGATGATATTCATGCATTCTTGGCCGTTGATCTGAAAGTTCACCTTCTGAAAACGCTGGCTCAAGCAAACAAATACACTCAAAAACGCAATATCACAGCAGCAGGTACAAAGCAAAAAGTAAAGTAACTTACATCTTGTGAAGTTCAGCTGCCACTACCAGGGACCCCAAACTGTTCAACCAATCAGAACTATGCGCTTCAAAACTACTGTATCAACCTGTCAAACATTGCATGTTTATATTATGTAGGCTGTAGTGGGTTACACCTTAGGGGGTACTCAAAGTTAGGGTTTCCTACTTGTACCAAACTCTGTGCTAGTTCATCCCATTCCTGCTCAGTTATTCTGACATGGTATCAGAGCAGGTCCATCGCTAGGACCGCTCTTAGGGCCCACCGCTACCTACCTACCTACCTACCGTGCGCCTCTTGCGCCTACGCGCTCTCGTGCGCCCTACCCTACGTGCGCCCTCGTGCGCCCTACCCTACGTGCGCCCTCGTGCGCCTTTCTCTCCTTGTGCGCCTTCGTGCGCCCTCGTGCGCCCTCGAGCTGCCCCTGCAGGTCCGTCAGGCCACCGAGCCGTCGCTGCAGGCCTGTCAGGCACCTGAGCCGCCGCTACAGGCACGTCAGGCACCCGAGTCGCCGCTGCAGGCCCGTCAGGCCCCCGAGCCGCCGCTACAGGCCCGTCAGGCCCGAGAGCCGCCCCTGCAGACCCGTCAGGCCACGCGCGCCGCCCCTGCAGGCCCTAGCCGGCCGCCGCGTCGCTCTGCCCGCAGCGTCGCCGCCTCTCCGCGGCGTCGTCGCCTGCCCGCGTCGAAGCCGCCTGCCCGCGACGTCGATCCCTGCCCGCGGCGCCGTCGCCTGCCCGCGGAGACGTCGCCTGCCCGCGGCGTCGTCGCGGCGTCGCCACCTGCCCGCGGAGTCGTCGCCTGCCCGCGCCACATGCACGCGGCGTCGCCACCTCCTCGCCGCGTCGACCTGCCCGCGGCGTCGCCACCTGCCCGCCGCGTCGACCTGCCCGCGCCGTCGCCACCAAACCCTAATCCGTCGCCCTGCCCGCGGCGTCGCCACCTGCCCGCCGCGTCGCCCTGCCCGCGCCGTCGCCACCTAACCCTAATCCGCCTCTCGCCCCTGGAGCAGCCGCCACTGCAGTAGCAGCCCCTGGAGCCGCCGCCACTGCAGCAGCAGCCCCTGCAGCCGCCCGCCACTGCGTCAGCAACCACTGGAGCCGCCCACCACTGCAGCAGCCGCCCCTGGAGCCGCCCGCACCTGCAGCAGCCGCCCCTGGAGCAACTGCCGCCGTAGCCCGGTCTAGCTCTGCAGCAGCTGCCGCGGAGCTTCCTACTGCGCCTGCCACGCCGACCACTGGTGAGCATTGCCCTGCCAGCACTGCTACCGCTGCTACTGCTACTACTGCCGTTTCTACTCCCACTCCCGCTACTCCTGCTGCTCCTGACGTGGCCAGATGCAGCCACAGGACCGTGCGCGTGAGTCCCTCACGCTCCAGCAGGCTCGTGAGTGGTACGCCAGTTGGGGCTATCGAGGTGGCCGTAGTGGTAGTCGCTCTGACGTGCGTCGTTCGGGAGCCCCTGGTAGTGGACAGGTGCAGCAGCCGTGCCCTCCTACGGTCCAGCAGGCTCGTGAGTGGTACGCCGGTTTGAGCAGTCGGGGTGGCCGTAGTGGTAGTCGCTCTGGCGTCCGTCGTTCGGGAGGCTCAGGTAGTGGACAGGTGCAGCAGCCGTGCCCTCTTCTGGTCCAGCAGGCTCGTGAGTGGTACGCCGGTTTGAGCAGTCGGGGTGGCCGTAGTGGTAGTCGCTCTGGCGTCCGTCGTTCGGGAGGCTCAGGTAGTGGACAGGTGCAGCAGCCGTGCCCTCTTCTGGTCCAGCAGGCTCGTGAGTGGTACGCCGGTTTGAGCAGTCGGGGTGGCCGTAGTGGTAGTCGCTCTGGCGTCCGTCGTTCGGGAGGCTCAGGTAGTGGACAGGTGCAGCAGCCGTGCCCTCTTCTGGTCCAGCAGGCTCGTGAGTGGTACGCCGGTTTGAGCAGTCGGGGTGGCCGTAGTGGTAGTCGCTCTGGCGTCCGTCGTTCGGGAGGCTCCGGTAGTGGACAGGTGCAGCAGCCGTGCCCTCTTCTGCTCCAGCAGGCTCGTGAGTGGTACGCCGGTTTGAGCAGTCGGGGTGGCCGTAGTGGTAGTCGCTCTGTGAGTGAGGCAGCCGCTCTCGGTGCCAGTACGTCTGTTGCCCTCGGAGCAGGTGAGGCTACCACTCCCGGTACTCGCGTGTCTGCTACTCCAGATACTGGTGAGCCTACTGCTCTAGGTGCTAGTGCGTCTGCCGCTCCAGGTGCTCGCGTGTCTGCTACCCCAGGTGATGGTGAGGCTGCTGCCCTAGGTGCTAGTGCGTCTGTGCCCCCTGGTACTGAGTCGACTGCAGCACTGCACACCTTCACACTGGACTCAGGTGCTTCTCGCTCTTTCTTTCGTGACCGCACTGTCCTTGAGCCACTCGCTCGGCCAGTTGCTGTCTCTCTTGCTGACCCCTCAGGGGGTCCGGTCATTGCGACCTCCTCCACTACACTTCCGTGTCCAGCGGTTCCGTCCGGCACGCTCTCAGGTCTCTACCTCCCCTCGTTCTCTACGAACTTGGTGGCGGGCTGTGCTCTGCAGGACGGGGGTGTTCACCAGTTCACCCCTGCCTACGAGCGTGTGACACATTGCACGTGTGCTCGGACGGGCCGCCACCTGGCTACTTTCACTCGGGAGCCGGGGTCGGACCTGTACACACTGACCACTGAGTCCCCTCAGGTGGCTGCGTCTGCGTCTGCGTCAGGTCAGCTGTCCGCCCCCTGCTCATGTCGCTCTCTGGCGCATGAGACTGTCCTCTGGCACCACCGCCTTGGTCACCCGTCTGTGCAGCGCCTTCGGGCCATGCACAAACGGGACCTTGTTGCTGGTCTTCCCAGGGTGCTCCCTCCCCTTCCCGACTCCCCTGCTCCTGACTGCATTCCCTGTGTCGAGGGGCGGCAGCGCGCCGCTCCTCACTCCTCCTCCTTTCCCCCGACGACTGCTCCCTTGCAGACGCTCCACATGGACGTGTGGGGCCCAGCCCGCGTCCGTGGTCAGGGTCAGGAGAGGTACTTCCTGATAGTTGTTGACGACTACTCGCGCTACACCACGGTCTTCCCCTTGCGCGCCAAGGGTGACGTCCCTGGTGTTTTGATCCCCTGGATCAGCCGAGCCCGTCTCCAGCTAGCCAAGCGCTTTCACTCGGACTTTCCTGTCCTGCGCTTGCACTCTGACAGGGGTGGTGAGTTCGCCTCCGACCTCTTGGCAGCCTACTGTGCTGAGCACGGCATTGAGCAGTCGTTCACGCTTCCGGCCTCTCCACAGCAGAATGGGGTCGCTGAGCGCCGCATTGGCTTGGTCATGGAGGTCGCTCGTACCTCCCTGACCCATGCGGCTGCTCCCCACTTTCTGTGGCCGTTTGCGGTCCGGTACGCAGCGCATCAGCTCAACCTCTGGCCCCGTGTCTCCTTGCCGGAGACTTCCCCGACTCTACGGTGGACGGGAGAGGTTGGCGATGCGTCGCGTTTCCGGGTCTGGGGATCTCGAGCTTTTGTCCGCGACACGTCCGCGGACAAGCTCTCGCGTCGCGCTGTTCCCTGTGTCTTTCTTGGCTTTGTTCCCGACGCGCCTGGTTGGCAGTTTTACCACGTCACCTCGCGCCGGGTTCTGGCCTCTCAGGACGTCACTTTTGACGAGTCCGTCCCCTTCTACCGCCTCTTCCCCTACCGCACTGCCCCACTCCCCCCCCCGCCTCTCTTCCTCGCTCCAGGTGCTGAGGTACCAGACCCCCTCCCCCCTCAGGGTGCCGCTCCCTCAGGTGTGTCCCAGGTAGACCCGGGTGAGCCTGTCGAGGTAGCTGTTGACTCGCGTCCTGCGTCTGGGGGTGCTGAGCCTGGGAGTACTGCGTCTGAGGGTGCGGAGCCTGGGGGTGCTGAGTCTGGAGGTGCGGAGCCTGGGGGTGCTGAGCCTGGAGGTGCGGAGCCTGGAGGTGCGGAGCCTGGGGGTGCTGAGTCTGGGGGTGCTGAGTCTGGGGGTGCTGAGCCTGAGCGTGCTCCACCTGGAGGAGCCCTCTCCTCCCAGCAGCTGCAGGAGAGGTACCTCGAGTACTGCCGCCTCCCGAGAGGTGCTTCTGGAGCTCGTCCCGGTACTTCCCCTCCTACCCAGGAGCTCCCCCCCATTCAGGTGATCCGCGAGTGGTACACGCGGCGCTGCAGTCTTCGTAGTGGTGCTCCTGGTGCTGCGGACCCGAGCAGTGGTGCTGTTGCTGGTGCTGAGGACCCGGACGCTGGAGCTGCTGCTGGTGCTGAGGACCTGGGGGCTGGAGCTGCTGCTGGTGCTGAGGACCCGACCGGTGGCGCTGCTGCTGGTGCTGAGGACTCGGGCGTTGGAGCTCCTACTGGTGCTGAGGACCCGGGCGTTGGAGCTGCTGCTGGTGCTGAGGACTCGGGCGTTGGGGCTGCCACTGGTGTCCCTGCTGCTTCTGGAGACGCTGCGCGGCCGCGACCGTACTTCGTACCGCTCCTTCAGCAGGTTCTTGGTCAGGCTCCTCCTCCTAGTCCTCCTCCCTCCGTCGAGTGTCCTCTGCCTGTCCAGCCGCAGTCACAGTTACCGCCTGCCTCGCCTCTCCCTGCTCCCTCCCCTTACGCTGGTCCCACAGGAGGTCTTACAGAGCGTCGTGAGCCTGAGTCTCGTCCTGCGTCGCCTGTTCGTACTGCTCGCACTGGTCGTCGTGTCCCACGTGAGCGTCCTCCTCCTGTCCCTGGCACTCACTACATGACTCTGCGTCCCTCCACTGCTCCGCAGCGTGTCCCGCTGCCGTCTCCTCCTGCGTCCTCTCTTCCTACTCTTCCTGACCCGGAGTCTGACTCCCGTCGTGCTGCCAGTCCCACTGTTACGCGTCTCCTCGCTACAGTTGTCACTGACCCGACCTTTGAGTCCTCTGCTGCGTCTGCTCTGGTCGCTGAGTTGGTTGACTTTGCTGCTCGCTGTCGCCTAGACTACGCTGCCAGCCTTGTCGCTAGGTCTGAGTCTGCGTCTGCCTGTCCTCCGTCCGTCGGGGGTGAGTGTGCCCTCGGCACGGACGTCCTTGAGGACAGACAGGAGGAGTTCCACTGCCTTGCTGCTGCTTTGCCCCGTCTCGTGTCCTTGCTAGTTGCCCCTGAGGGAGACCCGGATGCACCAGACATCCCGACCCCACGCTCTTACGCTGAGGCGATGGCGGGTCCCTACTCCTCTCAGTGGCAGACAGCCATGGACGCAGAGATGGCCTCCTGGAAGTCCACAGGCACCTACGTAGACGAGGTTCCCCCTCCTGGGGCGAACATCGTCAGTGGCATGTGGATTTTCAGGGTGAAGCGGCCGCCGGGTTCTCCACCTGTCTTCAAGGCGCGCTACGTGGCTCGAGGCTTCAGTCAGCGAGAGGGAGTAGACTTTTTTCAGACCTTCTCCCCCACCCCGAAGATGACTACTCTTCGGGTGCTGCTGCACATAGCCGCTCACCGCGACTACGAGCTTCACTCTCTTGACTTCAGCACTGCTTTCTTGCAGGGCAGCCTGCACGAGGAGATCTGGCTGCGCCGCCCCCCTGGCTTCACTGGGTCAGTTCCTCCTGGCACCCAGTGGAGGCTTCAGCGGCCGGTCTACGGTCTCCGCCAGGCGCCACGTGAGTGGCACGACACACTGAGGACGACACTTGCGGCTCTTGGGTTCGCTCCCTCTACTGCTGACCCGTCGCTGTTTCTACGCACCGACACCTCGCTGCCGCCGTTCTACATCCTCGTGTACGTCGACGACTTGGTCTTTGCCACTGCTGACACCGCGGCACTCGCTCACGTGAAGTCGGAGCTGCAGAGGAGACACACGTGCACAGACCTGGGTGAGCTGACGAGCTATCTTGGCTTGCGGATCACCCGGGACAGAGCACGGCGCACCATCACCCTGACTCAGTCACACATGGTGCAGCAGGTTCTCCAGCGCTTCCGCTTCACGTACTCCTCGCCTCAGTCCACTCCTCTGCCTACCGGTCACTCGCTCTCAGCTCTGCCTTCGGATGAGTCCGTAGAGCCGAGTGGCCCGTATCCAGAGCTTGTGGGCTGCCTCATGTACCTGATGACCTGCACTCGACCTGACCTTGCATACCCTCTTAGCATCCTAGCACGCTATGTCGCTCCTGGCCGTCACCGGAAGGAGCACATGGATGCTGCTAAGAGGGTGTTGCGCTACTTGTGCAGTACGTCGGGCATGGGGCTTGTGCTTGGAGGGCGAGACCGGGTTGTTCTCACAGGGCACTCAGACGCTTCTTGGGCAGACGACCAGGCTACTCAGCGGTCGTCCCAGGGTTACACCTTCAGCCTTGGCTCTGGCTCAGTTTCTTGGCGTTCTACTCGCTCTTCTTCTGTTCTCAGCTCCAGTTGTGAGGCTGAGATCTACGCCACAGCCATGGCTGCTCAGGAGCTACGCTGGCTGACCTACCTGCTGACCGACCTCGGAGAGCGGCCTCGTTCTCCTCCAGTGCTGTACGTCGACAACCAGGCTGCCATTGCCTTGTGTGAGGAGCACAGACTGGAGCACAGAACGAAGCACATCGCTCTGCGGTACTTCCTTGCTCGAGAGCTGCAGCAGCGTGGTCAGCTTTGTCTGCGTTACGTGGCCACGGAGGCCAACACTGCTGATGTGTTCACCAAGGCGCTTCAGCCTTGTGACCATCAGCGCTTTTGCACGCTGCTAGGCCTTGTACCTACTGGGCCTCACTTGCTTACCTCTTGACCTTGCTTGTACTGTGATCACTATATATATATGCCTACTTGTTTACTTTTGCTAGGTTGTGATCACTGTATCTCTTGCTTTGTTATAAACCTGCATGTGAACTGGTCTTGTGACCGCTTGCTTGTGCTCGGAATTTGTGTGGAATCCTTGAGATCCACCCTGAGCTTGCTTTGCTTTGCTTTGACTGGTCTTGTGACCCTGTGGTTGTCTCCCACTGCGCCTATGGGGGTGTGTCAAACATTGCATGTTTATATTATGTAGGCTGTAGTGGGTTACACCTTAGGGGGTACTCAAAGTTAGGGTTTCCTACTTGTACCAAACTCTGTGCTAGTTCATCCCATTCCTGCTCAGTTATTCTGACACAACCACCACCAATCAACCTCTCCTAATCCTCCACAAACAGGGCCCTCAATTATTCGTAAAATTATTTCAACAGACAGCAAAGCAAAATGGTTGAACTAACCATTCCAAATCTGAAAATCCCGACTAACCTCTCAAGAAAATCCCATCCTGTGATGCCTTCCGTGTTTCCCTTGGCGTCATTTTCAAGCTCTGTAGAAGCTACAACCCTAAACCCCAAACCCGGATAACCCCTTTGCACTTCACCTGTTACATGTGCTGGTGTCGAATCTGCTTATTACGGGTACCACTGCCTCCCGCTTCCGAATAGGCGGCGGCTGTACATCTTGGGGGGAGACCAGGGGCGTCCGCTCCCCCATAGGCGGCGGCTGTACATAGGGCGTCCGCTTCCCCACATGCGGTGGCGCATCTTGGTCACTCTGCGCGCCTGCGCGCCGTCCCCGGAGGAAGCAATCGGCGGCTCTGCGCGGATATCTTCTAGCGGAGCTGCGGATTCCTTCCGCGGACGTTGTAATTCGCGCAGCTGCACGCACCGCTGCTGCGCGGGCGGGGCTCGAGCGCGCGCAGCATCGTTCCGCTAGATTCGGCGCAGTATCCGTAGCCTTGCACATAGGCATATTCATTAAACCAGTACGGAGTAATCCCGTAGTACCCACCCCCGCTGCACTGCGGGTAACCAGATCCAGCACAGTCCGAATTCCCTGGGCACTGTAGCAGACTGATTCCCGATTCAATATCATACGTGTTGACCTGTTGGCCGACGAAAAAATCGTAATCGAAAGGTCTATATCGCAGCAACGCTCGAGTCTGTTCACGTTCCCCTGGCAGTCCTGGCAGTAAAGCGCGCCGGATTGAACGAGGGTGCACTGTCCCGAACCGTCGGGGGAATAACCGCCGCTATAAACACACGTGCGACGCCACACGTGCGAGTCGCCTTTACAAAAACTCAGGACGGCAACGGTCTCGCGTGCCTCATTCTCGCAGTCGAATTCGAACGTGCGCACAGGCTTGAGCGCGAGAAGGAGGCAGGAGAGGAAGAGAGCCGCGAGGAGATATCGGAGAAACGCGGGATGAGTTTTTTCGGCCGCCATCGGCGCTGGTAAGGCGTAGTCGGTACTACTAGCTTCAGAGTGCTAAAATATAATGAAAATTAAGAAACGAACGAAAGAAGTATTTCCTAACTACTAGCAAAACAATAAGGACGTTGATATCTCGCAGATTGAAGTCGAAGAGCTGCGCAAAGGTGAAGAAGCTCGCTAACGAATTTGTTCTTTGACGGAAACAGCCTGAGGCTAGCTAGAGAGCTGTGAAAGAAGCAAGACTTGGAATCGCCGAGGCACACAAAACTGGAACGAACTAAATACTCGCGGGGACCAGCGACCGCATGAGAAGAGCGGTGAGGGAGCGGGGAGGGAAAATCCGAGGAGAGAGACAGCGGGGAAGGGCGTGCAGGGAGGGATGGAGTCAAGCCAGCCAGAGCTTGCGAGAGAGCCAGATGGCGCTGAATCCCGCAGATGCATTTTCTTGGATTGAGTGAGTTGTCGGGACAAAAATGCAGGGAGTTCAAGTCACAGCTTTCGTCGTGCGACGCCATGCACGCATTTCGCGAGTTTCTTCCGAGTCTTGCAGTGCCCTTACGTTTCGCAAGCCTGTTTCACGCGTCCCTTACCAAGTTGTTCAGCGATACGGGCCAACAAGACTGGCCCTCGATGCTCCTCTCTTACACCGTGAATGGCTGGCGAAGGAGTCACGCAAGGTTACGAAGAAACTTTTATCTGTTGGCAATGTCGCAGCTGACGTTGACTTGATTAGGGGGAAATCTGTCAAAGCCCTTTACAACCCAATTCGCTAATTGATAAGTGCACTTTAAACCCTCATGTTACAACATTTTTCTTCCACCCATTGAAAGGAAGTTGCTCCAAGATGATGATACCGGTACCCTAACAGAAGCACATGCCCCATAAAAATTTTGGCTTCCAAACATACTGAATGGCAAACGTATAAATCATGTATGTTACGATCAGAGAATGATCAACCCTAGGATCACCTCGGGAAGGTTCGCACACGACTGAGTGGTAGTGGTGGGCCCTTGATCTCAATAGCAGAGTGAATGTAAAATGCTTGAGATGATAAAAATGTGCAAATACAGGGAATATAAATATGAGTACAGGGGAATACGAAACGACCTAGCTAGCCATGTACTCTAAGGGGTACATTCCTTTATTCGAATTCAAACCAACCGTGCGACTCGAACAGTTACGAAACTGTTCCCGGCAAGTCCCTCGTACCTGCAGCTGCCCGATGTCGTCTGCTCCGACGGTCCAGATCCATTCCAACTGTGTGCGTCGCTTCGAGTCAATTCTGGCTCCTCGCATTCATCCTCGTTACCTCGTGCTTCGCTTAGCTACGGTTAGGAGTGTACAATAGTTTTTCACTATTCGTAACACCCCCCTTCACTCCTGGTCGTAGCTCGACTTGACCTGCTTGACCACTCCGCTGAGTTCGGAGCAGTGCTGGTACTGCTGACGTGGCAGTCGCTTCGTCAGAAAGTCAGCTGCTATGTCACCCGTCGGGCAGTAAACCAGATCGACTTTCCCTTTGTCGACTTCGTCCTTGACGAAGAAATATCGCAGCGCAATGTGCTTGGTGCGGTTAACGAAACCAGGTTTGTTCGCGATCCGAATCGCGCTCTGGTTGTCGCAGTGAAGACGGAAGGTGGGCGAAACTTCTGCAGGAGTTATTGCAGGTAGAGGCCTTCGCGAACTGCTGCTGTTGCTGCGATGAATTCCGCTTCAGCTGATGACAGGGCAACCAGTTCTGTTTCTGTGAATTTCATGAGATTGGCCCCGTCAACTCGAGGCGGAACAGGAAGCCAGTCCTGGACCGTCGATTGTCGGGGTCTGCTGCGTGATCGGCGTCCACATAGCCGATGAGATTGAAGGATGGAGTTGGCACAGTTGAGTAGCAGAGCCCAATTTTGGGCGTTGAAACGAAGAACTGTAGGGCGCGCTGCAGATCTAGAAGGATCCCAACCGTTGGTTTGCACGAGTACTGAGCCAGTTTGCTCGCGATGTAGGAGAGGTCGGGCCTGCAGGTGACAGAGCCGAAGAGCAGGCATCCCAGCTGCTGCTGATAAGTCTGAATGCCAACGGGGGATAGGGCTTTGTTATCAGGTTTATGGTTCAGTCCGGGAAGTTGGTAGGGAGTGGAGAGTGGTGCAGGGTAAATGTTGAAGCGTTTCCCAAGTTCCTCTGCATACTTAGCCACTGAGAGATGGATAGCTTCTGGCGTGTAGGAGATGTTGAGGCCTAAGAACTGCTTCACCTCGTAGTTGCAAGAAATATCGATGCGCTTCACCAGGCTCTTCTCGAACTGCTCCAGCAGTTCATTGCTTGACCCTGTGTAAAGGAGGTCGCCGACGTAGACCGTGAGCAGGATGTATTCGCTGCGGAAATCGCGACAATACATCCCTGGGTGCTGTTGTGCAGATATTGCTGCCAGAGCCTTGGCGCTTGTTTGATCCTGTAAAGGGATTTTCGCAGCTGGCAGACGCGCGAATCCCCTTCGCCGTACGTGTGCGGCTGCTCCACGTAGATCACGGCGTCTACTAATGCGTATACGAACACGTTCTTCACGTCGATCTGCCGCAGAGGCAGGTGCCTGGCGACTGCGATGACGAGCAGGATTCGGACAGAAGTGTGACAGTTGACTGGCGCAAATGTCTGATCGAAATTGATGCCGTGTCTTTGATCGTAGCCGCGCACCACCAAACGCGCCTTGAAGCGCTCGATCGTTCCGTCTGCTGCGGTCTTTGATTGCTGCGCGGTCGACTAACACCTAGGTATCTCGGGATTGGAGCACCTTAATCTCCGCGTCCATTGCCTCGCGCCATTCCTTGCTGTGTGGTCCAGTGAGGACTTGGCGCGGGTTTCTCGGTTCAATGACATGTGGCACTTTTGAGGTTGCAGTGTGGAGTCCGAGCAGCTGCAGCCCCGAGACGGTGCAGTCATGACAATGCTGTGGGATAACTTCTTGCACATCTTCGTCGTCGCTCTCTGGCTCGAATGGTCCTGGTGGCGTTGCGCCTCTGCCGCTTGCTCCCGTTCTGCCCATTCCTCCTCCAGAGGAATCGTTGTCATCGTCGTCGCTGCTGTAGCGGTCCCCTCTCGTGAACTCGCCCCTGGTAACCTGCTCCAAGATAGTTGCAGCGGCTTCGTCCTCGGGTGTTGCGTAGCTATGCCCATCGTTCGTGTAAACGCGATTTGCATTTGTCTGCTCGTCGTGGCGGAACTGCTCGAGAAAGAGGCGCTCGTAGAAGATGACGTCACGCGCGTGGGTGGTCTTCTGGCTGAGCAGGTCCAGAATGATCCATGCCTTGTGCTCGTGACTGATGCCGAGGTGAATTCCCCAGCGCGCGCGGCTGGCGAATTTGCCGATAGTTGAAGTTGGTGGACGGTATTGCGCCATACACTCCCACACACTGAGCATGGAGGTGTCACCCTTGGTCCCAGTCCATTTCACATCCGGTGACAAGTTGCCGATGATGGCTGTTGTTGACAGCAGGTTGTGGACCCGCACAGCGTGGTGCATCGCGTAAGTCCAGTAGATCGGCGGCAATTTCGACTGCTTCATCAGCGCTCAAACCTTCGTCATGAGCGTGCGTTTCGTTCGCTCAGCTACGCCCTGCTGCTGGTGCGCGTAGGGGAGAGAAATATGGTGCTCGATCCCCTTGTGCACCAAGAATTCCTGCAGCTCCTTGCTTCTGAACTCTGCTGCGCCGTCCGACTGCCAGATCTTCAGTTTCTCCCCAGATTGCGCGTGCGCCAGCTAGAGGCGAAATACCTCATACGCTCTGCTGCGCGCTTCCACGTTTACGACCCACACGTAACGTGTCCCCGCGTCGATGAAGGTGAGCGTGTATACCTCGTCGTTGACTCCGTAGTGCCCCACATTCAGGAAGTCGCTGTACACCTTGTGCAGCTTGGGGTATCAATTGGTTCCTGGCTCGAGCAGCGGGAATGGCTGGTGGCTTAGTGCAGCTTCAGGGCAGACGGTACAGTTGCGCGGATGTGTTGCGCCTCGTACTTCGGTGCCGTCTGGGCGCAGGAGTGCGCCAGGAGCGAAAACCCCTCCGCCTATGCAGTTTTTCAGCGTCGCGCGTGAGGGGTGTCCAAGGCGTTGGTGCCAGAGCGCATCATCAGCGCGGAATCCTGAGGTGCGCATGTAGCACGCGCGGGCATCTTCAGGGTCTTTGTCAGGTACTGGGGCAGGCTCTGCTACTGCTTCTTCTGCTGCTTCGTCTTCGTCGTTGGCGGCAGTTAGCATTAGCGCCAAGTTCTCTCTGTCGCGGATTTCGGAGAGGGAAATGCTGGTCCCACGGATAGTTCCAAGGACAAAGGTGGGTTCACGTGGTTCAGGGGCAGGTCCATAGACGGTGCGGCGTGGAGTCGACGGCTCGTTGCCCCAATCGATGGTGTCCCAGGGATCGCGGTGCGGCGGAACATTAGGAGGAGGTGGCACGGGTGGAGCACGACGTGGGGGACGACCGAGAGGAACAACAGTTGGTTCCGCTTCTTCTTCCTCTTCTTCTTCTCCCCCCCTTTGTTCTTCGCGGGGAGCTTCCCAACCGCTAGTTTCTCCGCCAGATGTGACGCCCCATCCGCCAGTCTCGCTTGTGCCCCATCCACCGAAGCTTCCCCACCCCCCTTCATTGGAGGCGTTATTTTTTTCTCCCCATCCTCTCCATGCGAAAGTTCCGCGCGCCTCGGCAAGGCTCTGTCGGCGGAGCTCGTCTCCTTCGCGACGCGCCAAGTCCTCTTCTTCCGCCACGGTGAGTTTTGTCGAGGGACCGCGCCAGTGGGGGTAAGCCTACTGGAATTCCTCCCGTGTGTAGGGGCACGCAACTCCGCGTGCGTCGAAGGTGCCGACGCTAGTGCCGCGCAGCATGCCTTGAAGGTGCTGTGTTGCCGTGCCGGTGAGGGGATGTTTCGGCGTTCCGAACACGCCGCGCGTTGCGATTTCAAGCTCCGGTTGCGACATCCCTTCTTCTGGCAGTGCATGTCGCTCTACTTCGGCGATGGCGGCAAGTCCACGGCCGGCAATCGCGCTCGTTGATGCTGTGGGCGTGTGACAGTCACGGCAGATGCCGTCTGGGTCAGGGTCGTGCAACGCTAGGTCTCGTGGGTGAGGGTGATGTGGCACCCACGGTCTTCCATCAGGGTGTTTCCAGTCCCTACGATAAATGTGCTTGAAGCGCAGTGGAACGAGATCGATTAACTCGTTCGAATCGCCGCTGCAGTCGGGAATGTCGAAGTCCAGGATATACACTCCATTTTCGGAATGCGCTCATCCGATCTGCCTGCGGGAAAAGGTTGGCCATTCGTAGTGCAACAGGATGTCGCGTGTCTCGCGATCCATGCTGAGGTCGACGCCGCAGTCTATGAGTTGAGCGGCGGAAAGTAGGTTGAAGTGCAGGTTTTAGACTATACGCATGTCATTGAGAGAGATGTGTGTGTGGCTTCCTCGCGCCTTGAGCACGACGATGCCTTACGCGCTTGCGCGCAAGCGTGTATTGTTGGCCACGCTGACATATGTGACCATGGGGGTGGGGACGGCATTGGAGACGAAACGCTCGGAGCCCACCATGTGTTGGCCAAAGCAGCTGTTCAGGTACCAGGTGTTGTACCGTTTCCTGTCGTCACGTGCGAGCAGCGCCAGACGCGGTGTAACGAGGTGAGGTGTGTCGATCTTCAGGAACTGTTCGCGCGAGAGCCAATCAAGTGGCGCCGCCCCCATGTCAGGTACGTGCGGGGGACTTTCGAGTAGTGGGACTGGGAGGTTCCAGTCCTTGTCGTCGTCGTCGGTGAAGTCGTGTCGCATGCTAAAAGGGTTGTTGTTGGAGAACGCGCTGATGGAATGCGGAGCTGGCTCAGGTGATGGTGAGCGCACGCGGCGACAACGAGATTCGCCTGTCATAGCCATGTTCCCCATGAAGCTGCGTACTGGGGCAGGCGGTGACGGCTGCTGCTGCTGATGCTGAACCACTGGGTTCAGATTGCGCGCGGGGGTTGATACCCCTAGGCTAGACGCACGCTGCCTCGTGCGTCTTGTCGGCTGGACCAGTTGCTCGGATTGGTCTGCCGGGGGCGAGATAGGCACTTGCATCGATCTGCAAAATGCCCGAAGTTTCTGCAAGTTTTGCAGTAGATGCGTCGCGGTCGTCGCTCTTCGGTGTTGTCGGCGTAGAAGGCGAGCCATTTTTTGTTCTCTTCGTGGTGCTGGTCGCTGCTGGTCCATGTCTCTCTGTTCGACGAGAAGGGCGGCGCAAAGGGCGGCCTCCGAGATGACCCCCTGCTGTCGGAGAAGCGCCTTACAGGGCCGCCACTCTGGGCCGAGCCCTTGAAGCACAATGTTGACGAAGATTTCCTCTGATATCGAGCTTCCCAACTTCGCGATTTGATCGCGAAGGCTCCGACAGCGATTAATGTAGCTGTTGGCCTTCTCTCCTAGGGCCATTTTGGTCTCCAGTAGTTGCTGGAGTAGCCGGCTCGAAGAAACAGAGTCCTTCGGCTGATACACGCCATTCAGGTGGCGCCAAGCGTCGAGGGCTGGAGCAGGGGAAGTCTTGTATGAGAGAATACTCAACTGCTCCGCCAGCGACGTATTGCGCAAAAGAACCCCGTACGCCATCAGGGACTCGTTGTAGTACCTTGTCCTGGCGTCGCCGGTATCTTCTGCAGGTTCCGCGTAACTCCCATCGAAGTAATGGAAATTTTGAGCGTTCTGCAGCAGGAGCTCCAGTTTGAGTATAAAAATCTCTGTCGTCAAAGCAGGTACTTGTGTTTATTTTTGACATGCTGAGAAACCTTGATTGCGCAGAGAGAATTGCTTCTTCGCTGGGACGGGGAGTCTTGGGGGTTGAACCATTTGTGTCGAGGGAGAAGGTATGCGGGGCGGTGTTCTGGCCGTTTGAGGCTGGTTGAGAGGGTTGCGAGGAAGTTCTCGCGTTGACATTCTGCACTGTTTGAAGACCTTGCTCCAGGCTGGTGAGTCGCTGAAGCAGTTGTGCGAGGACGGCGGTTCCAATCGTCGTCGTTTCCTCGCTTGTCGCAGCCGGGTTGGTTTGCGCTTCAGCCGTCAGATTCGTCTGACCACCAGATCCTCCGGCCATTTTCACACGCGAGCGCGTGCCGTACGCCACTTTCCGATTGTCGAAATTGTC
Organism: Closterium sp. Yama58-4; assembly: GCA_947470075.1. Classification (NCBI taxonomy): domain Eukaryota; kingdom Viridiplantae; phylum Streptophyta; class Zygnematophyceae; order Desmidiales; family Closteriaceae; genus Closterium; species Closterium sp. Yama58-4. The sequence continues at coordinate 69,920 of CANIUD010000481.1, forward strand.
GGAGGTGGCAGTGCGAAGGATTCCCGAGTCGCTCTCATACCATGTTACGATCAGAGAATGATCAACCCTAGGATCACCTCGGGAAGGTTCGCACACGACTGAGTGGTAGTGGTGGGCCCTTGATCTCAATAGCAGAGTGAATGTAAAATGCTTGAGATGATAAAAACATGCAAATACAGGGAATATAAATATGAGTACAGGGGAATACGAAACAACCTTGCTAGCCATGTACTCTAAGGGGTACATTCCCTTATTCGAATTCAAACCAACCGTGCGACTCAAACAGTTACAAAACTGTTCCCGCCAAGTCTCTCGTGCCTGCAGCTGCCCGATGTCGTCTGCTCCGACGGTCCAGATCCATTCCAACCGTATGCGTCACTTCGAGTCAATTCTGACTCCTCGCATTCATCCTCGTTACCTCGTGCTTCGCTTAGATACGGTTAGGAGTGTACAATAGTTTTTCAGTATTCGTAACAATGTACACATTGGAAATTCTCTTATAATGTAGGTACGGCAGGTCGGTACTCCTGATTCTGCAAGCGATAGCAATTACTTCTCAAACGGAAAAAAAAAAAAAAAAAAACAAGAGGCGACCAAGTCGACATAGGGTTGCGAAGCTTATTTGTAAATAATATATTTTGTTCTACTACGTACTTTCCTAGATTTCTTAGACATGACACATATCCAATATTGTGTTGACATGAAAAGGTAGCAGCAAGAATCGAACCGGAGACCAACAGCGTCTGATTCAAAATCCATACCACTGTGCTTCCACAACTGACTTCGAGGGGTAAAAATTAAAAAGACGAAGCTGTTGAAAATGTTGCATTGATACAGAAGGCCGCGGCAAGAACCGAACCCGAGACCATTGGATTAAAACAAGATACTCAAACCACTGCGCTAACAGAACCACCTTCAACTTCCGGGAAAGTTTTACAAGGCAGTTTAATTAAAGCTGAAAATTGAATTCCTTTCCCAACATTTCGTCTCTTTCTGGATCGTCAATGCCCTAGTTTCCTCCCGCGTCTCCCTCAACTCCCGCTCCTCCTACGACTGCAGCAGTCATATACTTACTAGGTAAGAATTTAAGGACTAGCGTACGTACTAACGTCTGCTAGTTCTTTTTAGACTTCAAGAAAATATTAGGAGCAGTTTCGTTCATGTTCTTTTCTCTAATTTGAACCAGTAAGTTCTAAGTTATCTAGAAACTTAATCGTTTTTAAGGATATCGTCCATTTCGACGGAACCGTTAGGTCGTTCTTAAATAATGTGTCTTCTCCCGTAAGTCCAACTGTGCTGCTCACGCTCTTAACTCCTAGAACTATCCTCTCATTTCTCTATCATGTCGTTTTCCTCCTTCCTTTTTATTCTTATCAGCTTAGACGCTCTTCTTTCGGTTTTTCTAGTATCTGTGCCCCATCTTCTCGTAGTTATGTGTGTGTGTGTGTGTGTGTGTTTTTTTCTGTCATACTTACAGGCTCTTTCTGTCTCATTTCTTGCAATGTTTCTTCTCCTCGCATCTCGCGTATAGTCCTCGTATTGCATGTTATCTTCCTTCCGTATTGGTTCCACTCCTACCTTCGTGCGGTTTTTGAATATGTCTTTCATAAGTCTACGAATGTTTTTTTAGAAGCCATAGTTTATTGAAGTCTCTCTCTCTCTCTCTCTCTCTCTCTCTCTCTCTCTCTCTCTCTCTCTCTCTCTCTCTCTCTCTCTCTCTCTCTCTCTCTCTCTCTCAAACTCTTTCGCTCGTTTATGTATCTATCAAAACGCTACTATATACGAGCTCATTTATGTTTTCTTCTTTCCTTGCCCAGATTATTGCGTTTCCTCTATGCGGTTATTATCACATCTGGTATTTTTATTCGTTATTCTCCTTTGTACTTCTCTTCCCCACCTGCCTACGTTTCAAATCCTGTAATTCCGTCGTATCGTAGTTCTCTAATGTGTCTCTGCCTCCGTCCTTTTTTCTGCCCCTTCTGCCCCGTTCCTTTCCCTTCCCACTACGTTTCCCCCCGTTTCCCTCCCAGGGTCTTCGCTATAACGTTCGGAGGCTAATGTGGAAATTAAAAGGATTTTGTTTGATTTTTGTTTGAAATGTTAATGATTGATGCTACTGCATTGTTATGTTAGATTTCTTTTAGGTTCATTTTCTGATTGTGACTCGTCTTTGTGTGTGCATATCGGTATGTGCGTGTGTGCGTATGTGTCTCTGTGTGCATATTCATACATATCCACCTGCTATTGCATTAACAATGCGTATCTGTGGATTTTAAAAAAATGGTCAAGCTATCATTTCCGAGAAGGTTCTTTGCCCACTCAGTGAGTGTGTTGTTTCATGTAACAGTTGGATGATTCAGGAACTATGCTATCGACTTCCCCCCCATGCTAGGCAGGGGATGCGGTAGCATAAGGTCTGGGTCAATTAACTGTCACGCATTTCCATCATGCCATGCATTCATTTCACTGCACCGGACCTATACCGAAATAAACAGAGCACATGTATATTCACCACAGTCGTATATGCATGTATATTTATGCATTTTGCACTCAATCATCATTATACTTCATCTATACATTATTTTTTACGGCATATGCATTACCGAATAAACGGTCACGCATTCACAGTTCACGCATTCATCATTTTGGCAAGTCATGTTTATGTTTCATCGATAAAGTATAGGTTACCAGTCAAGGCGAACTACCTAGGAAATGTGAAAGAATGTGGTACGGCACGTGCTAAATTGTCGTGGCAAATACACAGCATTGAATCACTTAGCCACGATTCGCTATTTTTTTTTCATAACGATGAAAAAAAAATTGTACATAACGATTGTAATAGGTTGCTTCGCAACCCAAAAAAAAAAACAAGAGACACGACTGAATAGAGAAATACTGAAGTTTAACCATTGTGGGATACACTTGTCCATTTGCCACTACACCACTGCGTCGGTACAGCTGGAACCGCTGCCTGCTGTACATCTGTAACGAGACATGAATGATGAAAGGACAACGAGTAAGGAAGTGCTAAGGAAAAAAGTCACAAGCAATGTCATCATTAGGGATGCACAAACAAGCTCGTCTGGTGATTGGATCGGGGAGGGGGGGGGGGGGCGGAGATTGAGGAAAGGAGGGAGGAACACTACCCGGTAACCCATAGCAGTGCATTGCTGTGGCGATGGGGCGATATACAAGCTCATCCAGTAATTCACAACACACGCTATAGATGCTCGCTACAGATACAGGTGCTCACTTCACATGCAAACACTCACCGGCTCACAGCCACGAGAGACGGAATGCTAATCACTCAAGATTTGAGACGTCTGCGAATCGAGTTTTGAGACGCCTCAAGACACTCACTGGCTCACAGTCGCATGAGAAGAAATGCTAACCACTCACCCATAGCAGTGCGCTGCTGTGGCTATCGGGTACTCGTCAAGCTCGTACAGTGATTGGATGTCAAAGACAGAGCGAGGCGCAGGAGGGGAAGGTGCACGCTCCAGGCAATCAGCGGCTCGCAGTTAGAAAAGGCATAACAGTGGCTATACACTTACCCATAGCAGCGCGTTGCTGTGGCTATAGGGCGACCCACAAGCTCATGCAATGTTTGGATGTCAAAGACAGAGAGAAAAGAGGGAGGGGAAGGTGCACGCTGCAGACAATCAGAGGCTCGAAATCAGAGGCATAACGGTGGCTACACACTCACCCGTAGCAGTGTGCTGCTGTGGCTATGGGGCGACCAACAAGCTCCTCCAGTGATTCACAACACACGCTACAGATACGAATCACTTAGTGCGTAGAAATAGTAACTCACCCGTAGCAGTGCGCTGCTGTGGCTATGGGACGATCAACCAGCTCATCCAGTGATTGGATGTCAAACACAGAGCGAGGCGGGGGAGGATGCAGCAAACACTAACAGGCTCACAGGCTCACAGTTACAAGAGACAGCACAAGAACCAATCACCCGTAGCAATGTGCTGCTGTCTTTTGAGTCGACTCAAAATTCAGCTCGTTACAAGAGACAGCACAAGAACCACTCACCCGTAGCAATGTGCTGCTGACTTCTGAGTCAACTCAAAAGTCAGCTCGTTACAAGAGACAGCACAAGAACCACTCACCCGTAGCAATGTGCTGCTGACATTTGAGTCGACTCAAAAGTCACCTCGTTACAAGAGACAGCACAAGAACCACTCACCCGTAGCAATGTGCTGCTGACTTTTGAGTCGACTCAAAAGTCAGCTCGTTACAAGAGACAACACAAGAACCACTCACCCGTAGCAATGTGCTGCTGTGGCGATGGGTCGATCCACAAGCTCATCCAGTGATTGGATGTCAAACACAGAGCGAGGCGGGGGAGGAGGAGAGGCGAGGGGGGAGTTTGTTGCAGTGGATGGTCTGGAGGGAAGACCCAGAGCGAGGTGACTTTTGAGTCGACTCAAGAGCGAGCTGCTGGTTGAAGTCACAGTTGTGTTTTGAGTCGACTCACAACTATCAAGAGCGAGCTGCTGGTTGAAGTCACAGTTGTGTTTTAAGTCGACTCACAACTATCAAGAGCGAGCTGCTGGTTGAAGTCACAGTCGAAGAGAGCGCCTTGCTTGTAGTGTGGGGGAGTAGCAGAGGAGATTAGGGGGCACAAGAACGGAGAGAACGGGAGGGGAGAGTCTGATGCAGTGGATTGTTTGGGGGAATTGGTTGAAGTCACCATCGAAGACTGCGCCTTGCCTGTAATAGGCAGGGCGAGACATGGACGTCCGAGAGCAGAAAGGGGAGCGTCGGTTGCTGCAGATGGCTTGGGGGGAATGGCTGAGGTTGAGCTGCTGGTTGAAGTCACAGTCGAAGAGAGCGCCTTGCCTGCAAGGGAACACCGAATAGGAGGAAGGAGAGAAGAGCGGGGGGAGAGGAGATGGGAGAGGCGGTTGCAGTGGAGGGTGGTTTGGGGGAAGGCGGAGGGCGAGCTGCTGGTTGAAGTCACAGTCAAAGAGAGCGCTTTGCCTGCAAGGTAATACCAAATAGGAGGGGAGAGAAGAGAAGAAGATAGGGGGAGAAGAGGAGATAGGGGGAGAAGAGGAGATAGGGGGAGAAGAGGAGATAGGGGGAGAAGAGGAGATAGGGGGAGAAGAGAGGGGACGGCTGGTTGTAGTGCATGTTTTGAGGGGAAGGACGAGGGCAAGCTGTTGGTTGAAGTCAGAGTTGAAGAGAGCGCCTTGTCTGCAAGGCACACACACGAGTCCCCCACATGCGCGTTTCCTCCCTTTTGAGTCGACTCAAAAGTCAGCGCCCCACATGCGCGTTTCCTCCCTCCCTCTCCCCTTCCCTCATCCACGCACCGGTCAATGCTGATCAGGTTTCGGCACATCACGTTGCCCACTGCTGCAGGGTTGAACACACATACCGGTCACACACATGCATGCATTTCCCCCCCTTCCCCAGCCCCCTCTTCCCCCCTCCCCCTTTTGAGGTGACTTTTGAGTCGACTCAAAATGAGGTGACTTTTGAGTCGACTCAAAAAGAGATTACTTTTGAGTCGACTCAAAACTCACCCCTTCCCCAGCCCCCTCTTCTCCCCTCCCCCTTCCTCTCCCACACACGCACCAGTCAATGTTAATCGGGTTTCGGCACCACATTGCCAACTGCTGCTGGGTTGAAAGCAGGTATCGTTCACCTGGTTTCAGCACAGCACGCTACCCACTGCTCCTGCTCCTGGGGGAGAGGCATGGGAGGGAGTGGGAGAGAAAGCAGCAGAGAGGGCCGCTTGAGGAACATTCACCTGGTTTCAGCACAGCACGCTACCCACTGCTCCTGGTCGTTTTTTCAGAATTCAAGATGAATCTGAAGGCAGTTTTGCTCATAGTGGAAGAGCCTGACAGACACTGAATGAACCTGCAAGCCGTTTTTGAGAGTAAAAATAAAACGACCTGTAACCATCAGGTTTTGCAGGCCGTTTTTGCTAATAGTGGAAGAGCCTGACAGACTGAATGAATCTGCGGGCCGTTTTTGAGAGTAAAAAAGAACACGACCTGCAACCATCAGGTTTCGGCACGTCATGGTGCCCTCTGCTGCCGGGTTGAACGCAGATACATGCGTGGGTGGGGGGAGGGGCAGGCCGGGAAGGGGAAGGGGTGGGAAGGGGGCGGAAGATGGGGCGGAAGATGGGGCGGAAGGAGGGGCGGAAGGTGGGGCGGAAGGAGGGGCGGAAGGTGGGGCGGAAGGTGGGGCGGCTGGTGGGGCGGAAAGTGGGGCGGAAGGTGGGGCGGAAGGTGGGGCGGAAGGTGGGGCGGAAGGTGGGGCGGAAGGTGGGGCGGAAGGTGGGGCGGAAGGTGGGGCGGAAGGTGGGGCGGAAGGTGGGGCGGAAGGTGGGGTGGGGTAACATATGATGCTTGACTAGCTGATGGGATTTCAGCATGTCACGTTGCCCACTGCTGCCGGGGTGAAGGCAGATTCCTGCATGGGTGAAGGCAGATTCCTGCATTGTCACTCATGGTTTGGAAGAGCGGCAGTGCTAGAGAAAGCCTTTTGCAAGTAAAGAAAGAGAGTTCTAGAAGATTCCTGCATGGGTGAAGGGAGAGGGAGGGAAGAAAATGGGAGGGGGAAGGGGGTGGAGGATTGGGGGGGTTGGGATGAGGTGGGATGGGATGGAATGTGATGGAATGTGATGGAATGTGATGGAATGTGATGGAATGTGATGGAATGTGATGGAATGTGATGGAATGTGATGGAATGTGATGGAATGTGATGGAATGTGATGGAATGAGATGGAATGTGATGGAATGTGATGGAATGTGATGGAATGTGATGGAATGTGATGGGGCAACATATGACACTAGAAATTGCTGACCGAAATTCTGCACATCACATCACATTTCCCACTGCTACCGGGTAGAGGGCAGATTCCTGTGTGGGTGAGAGAAGAGGCAGGTGAGAAAATGGAAGAGGACGGGGTGGGAAGGGGTGGGAAGGGGGTGGAAGTTGGGTTGGGGTGGGGTGTGGTGGGGTGTGGTGGGGTTAATGGTATGCCAGCTGGCACCAGCTAATGAAGTAACTTTAGCAATCACATGGCAATGGTGTGCTTATGAGGCACGAATTAGTGCTCATGAAGAAGGGCAGAAATAGGAAGAGTCGCTTTAGCAAATGGACGATAGTTGGTTTGTTTGCTTACGAGGCGCCTCAAAATATGTCTTACGAGGCGAGGCGCCTCAAAATATGTCTTATGAGGTATGTACAATATGCCTTGTGATAAGTCGAGTTTTTTTAGAATTCTCAAAAAACACACGCTGCAACATATGTCTTATGAGGTGCGTGTACAACATGCCTTGTGAGAAGTCGAGTTTTGAGTCGACTCAAGGCTCTTTGTTTCCTTAGGAGGCGAGGCACCTCAAAGGATGTCTTATGAGGCGAGGCGCCTCAAAGGATGTCTTATGAGGCGAGGCGCCTCAAAGGATGTCTTATGAGGCGAGGCGCCTCAAAGGATGTCTTATGAGGCGAGGCGCCTCAAAGGATGTCTTATGAGGCGAGGCGCCTCAAAGGATGTCTTATGAGGCGAGGCGCCTCAAAGGATGTCTTATGAGGCGAGGCGCCTCAAAGGATGTCTTATGAGGCGAGGCGCCTCAAAGGATGTCTTATGAGGCGAGGCGCCTCAAAGGATGTCTTATGAGGCGAGGCGCCTCAAAGGATGTCTTATGAGGCGAGGCGCCTCAAAGGATGTCTTATGAGGCGAGGCGCCTCAAAGGATGTCTTATGAGGCGAGGCGCCTCAAAAGAGGAGGGTACCCTTGGCATGCATGTATGTGAATGGCATGCTTAATGAATGCCAGAACGCATGCAGTCATGGCATCTCCCTCGCATGCAGTCATGGCATCTCCCTCGCATGCAGTCATGGCATCTCCCTCGCATGCAGTCATGGCATCTCCCGCGCATGCAGTCATGGCATCTCCCTCGCATGAATGGCACCAGCATAGAGCCAACACGTGTACTCTATACAAGCATCTTCACTATAAGGCTTACTAGCAGCTGCATGTAGTCCTTGAGCTGGCCCTGCATAATTAAAAACGATGCGAACACAATAGTACTCCATATAAGCAGCTCTCTACACAACTTTTACCAGCAGGTGCATGTAGTCCTCGAGTTAGCCCTGCCTATGCAGAAATGACGCGAATCTGGGACAGGCTGCACGGACATACATGCACGGACAGCGACACATGCTCAACTTGTATGATTCCTCAACAGTAGTTTATGACAGAGACGATGCCATGACTGTTAGACATGTTCCAGCGAGCAGCAGTGAAGGAACAAGTTTAGCGTTGGAGAAAAGTTTAGCGAAGGAGAAAATTTAGCGACGGAGAAAGTTTAGCGAATGAGAAAGTGTAGCAAAGGAGAAAGTTTGGCGAAGGAGAAAAAAGTTGCTGCGAGAGGAGTATACTTTTTGAGGCGCCTCAAACATAGTACACGTAGAGACACACACAAAGATCGCTCCTCAAATTACATACACGCATGGATGGAGACACACGCGTGGACAGAGGCACACACATGGATAGAGGCACACGCAAAAAGCGCATGAATTGAAAGCAGCAGCTGCACATGCCACCTCAACCCAGCAAGCCCCCTCTTGTCAGGCATGTTGGTGATGGTTTAAGGATTAGTGACCTGGCTGCTGAGCAACAAGCACTCTACCCCTCAGCTCACTGCACACCTCTGCACACCTCTGCTCACAAATTCTCACCCTTGTTCACCTCTGCTCACCTGCTTTCACCACTTACCACTCATCACTCACCGGGCATGATGGTGGTAGTGTTGAGATAGCTAGGCAAGGTGAGTTGACTATCGAGAGAAATTTTACAAGTAGGAAAACCCTAAGGGGTTATCCCCTATAACATCTACCCCACTACAGCCTACCAATATGTATCACCTATATATATCATTTGACACACCCCCATAGGCAAAGTGGGGGAGAGCAATGGGTCACAAGACCAGTCAAGAGAAACAAAACAAGCTCAGGGTGGATCACAACGTCACCACACATTCTGAGCACAAGCAAATGGCCACAAGGCCAGTTCACATGCAGAGATATATATGCAGCAATGACAGTACAGTGTCGAGCTACCTAGCAAGAGCCAGCATGCAGGTATATAGGTATATAGATCACAGTACAAGCAAAGACTACAGCAAGTGTGGAAGCATAGGCACAAGGCCTAACAGAGTACAAAAGCGCTGATGATCACCAGACGGAAGTGCCTTGGTGAATATATCAGCAGTGTTGGCCCGAGTGGCCACGTAACGAAGACAAAGCTGGCCTCGCTGCTGCAACTCTCGAGCCAGGAAGTAACGCAGAGCAATGTGCTTCGTTCTGTGTTCCAGTCTGTGCTCCTCACACAAGGCAATGGCGGCCTTGTTGTCAACGTACAGCACTGGAGGAGAACGAGGCTGCTCTCCCAAGTCAGTCAGCAGGTAGGTGAGCCAGCGTAACTCCTGTGCAGCCATGGCGGTGGCGTAGATCTCAGCCTCACAACTGGAGCCAAGAACTGAAGACGAGCGTGTAGAACGCCACGAAACTGAACCAGAGCCAAGGCTGAAGGTGTAACCCTGTGACGACCGCTGAGTAGCCAGGTCGTCAACCCAAGAAGCGTCTGAGTGCCCAGTGAGGACAACTGGGCTCGTCCCTCCAAGCACTAGCCCCATGCCTGATGTGCTGCACAAGTAGCGCAGTACCCTCTTAGCAGCAGCCATGTGCTCAGGTCGGTGTCGACCAGGAGCCACGTAGCGAGCGAGGAGACCAAGAGGGTACGCGAGGTCAGGTCGAGTGCAAGTCATCAGGTACATGAGGCAGCCGACTAGCTCTGGGTAAGGACCACTCGGCTCTACGGACTCGTCCGAAGGTGGAGCTGAGAGCGTGTGACCTGTAGCCAGAGGAGTGGCCTGTGCTGAAGACCAGGTGAAGCCGAAGCGCTGAAGGACCTGCTGCACCATGTGTGACTGAGTCAAGGTGATGGTGCGGCGTGCTCTGTCCCGGGTGATCTGCAAGCCAAGGTAGCTGCGCAGCTCACCCAAGTCAGTGCACGTGTGTCTCTTCTGTAGCTCCGACTTCACGTGGGCGAGAGCCTCAGTGTCAGCAGTGGCAAAAACCAAGTCGTCGACGTACACGAGGATGTAGAACGGCGGCAGTGAAGTGTCTGTGCGCAGAAACAGCGACGGGTCAGCAGTAGAAGGCGCAAACCCAAGAGCCGCAAGTGTCGTCCTCAGTGTGTCGTGCCACTCACGTGGCGCCTGGCGGAGACCGTAGACCGGCCGTCGGAGGCTCCACTGGGTGCCAGGAGGGAACGACCCAGTGAAGCCCGGGGGGCGGCGCAGCCAGATCTCCTCGTGCAGGCTGCCCTGTAAGAAAGCAGTGCTGAAGTCAAGAGAGTGAAGCTCGTAGTCACGGTGAGCAGCAACGTGCAGCAGCACCCGAAGAGTGGTCATCTTCGGAGTGGGGGAGAAGGTCTGGAAGAAGTCAACTCCCTCTCGCTGACTGAAGCCTCGAGCCACGTAACGCGCCTTGAAGACAGGCGGAGAACCCGGCGGCCGCTTCACCCTGAAAATCCACATGCCACTGACGATGTTCGCCCCAGGTGGGGGAACCTCGTCGACATAGGTGCCTGTGGACTTCCAGGAAGCCATCTCTGCGTCCATGGCTGCCTGCCACTGAGAGGAGTAGGGACTCTCTATCGCCTCTGCGTAAGAGCGCGGAGTCGGGATGTCTGGTGCATCCGGGTCTCCCTCAGGGGCAAGTAGCGAGGACACAAGATGAGGTAAAGCAGCAGCAAGACACTGGAACTCCTCCTGCCTGTCCTCAAGGACGTCCGTGCTAAGAGCACACTCACCCCCGACGGACGGAGGACAGACAGACGCAGACGCAGCAACAAGACTGGCGGCGTAGTCTAGACGACAGGCAGCAGCAAAGTCAACAAGCTCAGCGACAAGAGCAGACGCAGCAGTAGACTCAAACGACGGGTCAGTGACAACAGTGGCTAGCAGACGCGTGACAGTAGGGTGCTCAGCACGAAACCGGTCAGACTCAGGGTCTGGAACGTCAGGTAGAGAGGACGCAGGAGGAGACGGAAGAGGAACAGGCTGCAGAGCAGAGGAAGGACGACGAACTACGAGGTGTGTGCTGGGGACAGCCTGCTGACGCGAACGAGGAACACGACGACCGGGACGAGCAGGCGAGACAGGACGCGACACAGGCTCACGACGCTCAGCAGGACTACCAGTCTGCTCAGTGTAAGGAGAAGGAGCAGGCAGCGGTGAGCCAGGCTGTAACGGAAGACCAGTAGACGACGGGAGAGTAAGAACCTGACGAAGAACAGAGTCAGACGGCGGCAGAGACGACGGAGACGGCGGAGCGAAGAACAGTCGTGTCGGCGCAGCTGCATCAGTACCGGCAGCTCCAGCAGCTCCAGTACCCCCAGCAGCTCCAGTGCCTCCAGCAGCTCCAGAACCTCCAGCAGCTCCAGAGTCGTCACCTCCAGTCCCAGGGTCTCCAGCCCCTGTGTCTCCAGCAGTAGCACCCCCAGAACCAGCACCCCCAGTCCCAGGGTCTCCAGCCTCAGTGTCACCAGCAGCAGCACCCCCAGAGCCAGCACCTCCAGTCCCAGGGTCTCCAGCCTCAGTGTCTCCAGTACGAGTACCTCCAGAACCAGCGACTCCAGCACCTCCAGTAGACAAAGGTCCAGCACCACTCCTAGCTCCAGCAGCGCGACGCTGACGGTGACCGTACCAGTCCTGGAGCTGCTGTGGGGTGAGAGGCACACGTGGACGAAGGCGGCTACTCCAAGGAGACCGCGCAACAGCAGACTCAGAACCCTCAGCGCCAGCACCCCCAGCTGCTCCAGAACCTCCAGCGCCAGCACCCCCAGGCTCCTCACGCGTAGGCTCAGTACTCGCAGACTCGGCACCCGCAAGCTCAGCACCTCCAGGCTCCTCACGCGCAGGCACAGCACCCTCAGACTCGACACCCCCAAGCTCAGCACCGCCAGGCTCCTCACGCACAGGCACGGCATCCCCAGACTCCGCACCCCCAGGCTCAGCACCCCCAGAGACAGCACCCCGAGCAGGACCACCTCCAGCAGGACCTGAGTCACCAGTGACCTCAACAGGCGCAGGTACCGGAGGGTCTACCTGAGAAACACCTGAAGGAGCAGGACCTGGCGCGGGGAGGGGGTCTACCTGGGGAGGACCTGGAGCGAGAAAGAGCGGCGGGGGGGGGCGAGAGACAGTGCGGTAGGGAAAGAGACGGTAGAAGGGAACAGACTCGTCAAAGGTGACGTCCTGAGACGCAAAGACACGGCGCGAGGTGGGGTCGTAAAACTGCCAGCCAGGCGCGTCAGGAGGAAAACCAAGGAAGACGCAGGGAATGGCACGAGCAGAGAGCTTGTCCGCGGTGAGATCGCGGACAAAGGCACGAGCACCCCAGACCCGGAAACGCGACGCATCGCCAACCTCCCCCGTCCACAGCAGTGTGGGCGAGGTCTCCGGCAAGGAGACACGGGGCCAGAGGTTGAGCTGATGCGCGGCGTACCGGACCGCGAACGGCCACAGAAAATGGGGAGCCGCCGCATGGATCATGGAGGTACGAGCGACCTCCATGACTAAGCCAATGCGGCGCTCAGCAACCCCATTCTGCTGCGGAGAGGCCGGAAGCGTGAACGACTGGGTGATGCCGTGCTCCGCACAGAAGGCTGCCAAGAGGTCAGAGGAGAACTCACCACCTCTGTCAGAGTGCAGACGCAGGACAGGAAAGTCCCGCTCGAACCGCTCGCGGAGCTGGAGACGCACAGCGCGGATCCAGGGGATCAAAACAGCAGGGACGTCTCCCTTGCTGCGCAAGGGGAAGACCGTGGTGTAACGCGTGAAGTCGTCGACAACCAGCAGAAAGTACCGCTCACGGCCCTGTCCCTGGACGCGGGCTGGGCCCCACACGTCCAGGTGAAGCGTCTGCAGGGGAGCCTCTGTGGGAGGAAACGAGGAGGAGTGAGGAGCGGCGCGCTGCCGCCCCTCGACGCAGGGAATGCAGGGCGGCGCAGGCGAGGGAGGGAGGGCAGGCAGAGACCTGGGAAGCCCAGAGACCAGAGAGCGAGAGTGCATGCTACGAAGGCGAGGCAGGGAGGGGTGACCAAGGCGGTGGTGCCACAGGAGCGTGTCGTGCGACAGGCGGCGGCACTCACACTGGGTAGCTACCTGAGCAGACGCGTACAGCTGTGGAGACAAAGGAGCGGAGCGTGAAACAGTGGTGAGGGTGTACAGACTGGACCCTGGCTCACGAGTGAACGTGGCCAGGTGGCGGCCAGTCTTGGAGCACGTACAGATCGCCACACGCTGCCCTCCAGGAGTCCAGGTGTCAACCCAGTGATCCTGGAGGACGGCGTTGCTCACCAGGTTCGTAGAGAACGAGGGAACGAGGAGACCTGACAGCTCACCAGACGGGACCGCCGGGCACGGGAGCACAGTCGTGCCGCGTGCAAGCACTGGGCCCCCAGAGGGGTCAGCCAGGGAGACAGGGACAGGTGCAGGGAGCGGAGTGACGGTGGTGCTATCACGAAAGAAACAGCGGGAAGCACCAGAGTCAAGTGTAAACGTGTGCAAGGCCTGAGTCGACTCAGTACCAAGGGGAGCAGACTCACTAGCACCTAGGGCTGCAGTCCTTATACCGGGGTCAGGCGGCACACACAAGTAGCAGTCACCCTCAGCACTAATAGTCAATGCATACATGGCAGCAAGAATAACATCATAGTCCAGATCAAAGATAGGCACATCACGCCTAAGCAGCTCTGCCCAGTTGGGGAACTCAGTAGCATCAGGATACTTAGTACGCCAGGCGTCACTAAGCCTAGCAAAACAACGATACTCAGTGTGAAAACCGTTGCAGGGGCGACCCTTGCGGGGGCCAGTACGAATGACATAGGGGCAGCGGTCAGAACCCCGAGACGCCCCACGCCCAGCATACCAGTCATTGAGCTGCTGGGAGGTGAGGGGAGGAAGCTGCTGCTGCTGCTGTGGCTGTTGCTGCTGCTGCTGCTGCTGCTGGCCACCCTTCTGGCCAGATCCACCCCCACTCCCACCTCCACCGCCACTGCCGCTGCCTCCTCCCCCACCACCGCCGCCGCCGCCTCCACCGCTCCCGGTCCTGCCGCCACCCCACCCACCGCCTCCACCCCCACGGCCACCCCCACCACCTCCACCACCCCCGCCGCCTCCACCACCGCTCCCTCCACCGCCACCTCCGCCACCCCTGCCACCCTTGCCGCCCCTGCCACCACCACGCTTCCCACCAGGAGCGGAAGCCGCTGCGACCTTCTCCGCACCGAGGAAGTCAACAGCAGTAGCAGCAGAGGCGTAGGAGGGGTCAAGAGGGGAGGGGGAGCACCCCTCAAAGAGGGGAGTGCGGGGAGTGCCACGAGCAGCACCGACAGCGAGGATGTTCTTCTCTGCTGCGACCAGCTGCTGCTCGAAGTCGTCCAGAGTGATAGTTGGAGGATCCTTGGCAAGGAAGTAATCCCTGACAGAGCGAAGAGTGTCAGGGAGGCGGGTGACGAGGATGTAGAGGGTGAAGTACAGCGGGGGGGTGTTCGTGGCGAGGAACTCTTTGGTAAGAGCGGCTCGAAAGCGGGCGTCACTAGTGCGGAGGTGAGTGATAAGGTCGGCAGCAGTGTGAAACGAGGCTAAGTCTGGGAACAGGTAAGGCAGGATGAGACTACCAACGGTGGCTGTGGTCGGGGCGGAATAGCGGGCAACGACAGCATCATACAGCGTCTTAGCAGTCTTAAGCTGGTTGAAATGCGCGCGCTCAGAGATCGGTAGGTGATTGCGAATAACAAGGCGCGCGACAGCATCGCGGAGCTCCCACTGTGCTCGTTCAGGGGCAGGAGCAGTCTCAGCAGGAGTAGGGACAGTGCCGGTCACATAGGCTAGCAGGGACACTCCGTCTGCGACGTCAGTCATAAGGTAAAGGCGCAGGTCACTAAGCCAGGTGTCAAACTCGATGGGGCGGCCGTCAGGCTCAAAGGCGAGAACAGTAAGGGTCGCCATGGTTGTAGCGCAGGCAAAAGTAGCAGGCTCAGGCAGCAGGCTCAGGCAGCAGGCTCAGGTAGCAGGCTCAGGCAGCAGGCTCAGGCAGCAGGCTCAGGCAGCAGGCTCAGGCAGCAGGCTCAGGCAGCAGGCTCAGGCAGCAGGCAAAGACTGCAGGTTCAGGCAGCAGGCTCAGGCAGCAGGCAACTGTAGCAGGTAAGGAAGCACGCAGTTTTGTGACAGGCCGCGCGTAAGGCAGGTAAGCGCACGACTCACGGGCGGCTAAGCGCTCAGGTCGAGGCAGTGGCGCACAGGCAGGGCAGGGCACGCGCTGCTGCGGGCTGCGCGCGGCAGCGGGCTGCGCGCGGCTGCGGGCTGTGCGTGGCAGCTGGCTGTGCGCGGCGACGGGCTGCGTGCGGCTGCGGGCTGCGCGCGGCGACGGGCTGCGTGCGGCTGCGGGCTGCGCGCGGCGACGGGCTGCGCGTGGCTGCGGGCTGCGCGTGGCTACTGGCTGCACGCGGCGGCGGGTCGCGCGTGGCGGCGGGCTGCGCGCGGTGACGAGCTGCGCGCGACAGCAGCGAGCACGCGGGCGGCTAAGGCAGCGGGGCGCGCTAAAAAAAAAAATGCACGCGCGCATGCAGCCGAGGCGCGCGCGGGCAGCAGGCAAGGTAGGCACGTATAGTTGTAGGGAAAGTAACTCATGAGTAGGTGGGCCCCAATCTTAGGTCCTTAGGACCATTGCTCTAGATGCCATGTTGAGATAGCTAGGCAAGGTGAGTTGACTATCGAGAGAAATTTTACAAGTAGGAAAACCCTAAGGGGTTATCCCCTATAACATCTACCCCACTACAGCCTACCAATATGTATCACCTATATATATCATTTGACAGGTAGTGAATAGGCTGCTGAGAAACATGCTCTACTCACCTCTGTGCACCTCTGTTCACCTCTGTTCACCTCTGTTCACCTCTGTTCACCTCTGTAAACCATTCATTACCACTCATCACTCACCGGGCATGATGGTGATGGTGAACAGCGGTGCGTGCGTGCGTGCGTCCGTGTGCGTCCGTGTGCGTCCGTGTGCGTCCGTGTGCGTCCGTGTGCGTGTGTCCGTGTGCGTGTGTCCGTGTGCGTGTGTCCGTGTGCGTGTGTCCGTGTGCGTGTGTCCGTGTGCGTGTGTCCGTGTGCGTGTGTCCGTGTGCGTGTATGTGTGTGTGTGTGTGTGTGTGTGTGTGTGTGTGTGTGTGTGTGTGTGTGTGTGTGTGTGTGTGTGTGTGTGTGTGTGTGTGTGTGTGTGTGTGTGTGTGTGTGTGTGTGTGTGTGTGTGTGTGTGTGTGTGTGTGTGTGTGTGTGTGTGTGTGTGTGTGTGTGTGTGTGTGTGTGTGTGTGTGTGTGTGTGTGTGTGTGTGTGTGTGTGTGTGTGTGTGTGTGTGTGTGTGTGTGTGTGTGTGTGTGTGTGTGTGTGTGTGTGTGTGTGTGTGTGTGTGTGTGTGTGTGTGTGTGTGTGTGTGTGTGTGTGTTGTGTGTGTGTGTGTGTGTGTGTGTGTGTGTGTGTGTGTGTGTGTGTGTGTGTGTGTGTGTGTGTGTGTGTGTGTGTGTGTGTGTGTGTGTGTGTGTGTGTGTGTGTGTGTGTGTGTGTGTGTGTGTGTGTGTGTGTGTGTGTGTGTGTGTGTGTGGTGTGTGTGTGTGTGTGTGTGTGTGTGTGTTTGTTTTAGGGTTTAGGGAAGCTATTGGCAAAACCTTTTGATGATAGTGAAACAAAGATAAGTGAATTATTGGGTGATAGTGAAGTGGCTGCTGAAATGATATGTACCGAGCATCACCCAACCCAGCCCTGTTCAACCTAGTTCATCACTCACTACTGGGCACTCACCTCTTGACAGGCATGTTTGGTTGATGGTGTAAACCCTAAAACCCTAAACCCTGGTGAAATGAAAAGGGTGCTGAGCGATACGCTCTGTCCACAAACCAACACAAAACTCTTCACCACTCTAAACCCCTGTTACCCGCTGCGCACCACTTTCCACATTTTTTTTAAACAATAACATAAAGTCATGTATAATCCACATTCAGGTACTGCGTGTATCCCTCACACCCCCCCTCCCCCCTACACTCCGTTGAGCTGGCATCACCAGGAACCCTTTACAGCCATCTGAGGTGCTTCCATAGAGTTACAGGGTGTTTCTGAGAATTCTCAAAAAACTCTTTCCCATCCACAGACAGGGCGGCTAAGGGTACAACGGGTACCACGGCCTAGTTTAAGGCGCCTCAAATTACGCCTCAAGACAGGGCGGCTACGGGTACTAGGGGTACCACGGACTTTTAAGGCGCCTCAAACTACACCTCAAGACAGGGCGGAACGGGTACTATGGGTACCACGGCCTCCCGCTCCCATACAGGCGGCGGCTGTACATCTTGGGGGGAGACCAGGGGCGTCCGCTCCCCCACAGGCGGCGGCTGTACATGGGGCGTCCACTTCCATACAGGCGGCGGCTGTACATCTTGGGGGGAGACCAGGGGCGCCCGCTTCCCCACATGCGGCGGCGCATCTTGGTCTTTCCGCCCGCCAGTGCGCCGTCGCGGAGGGGATCGATCGGGTGCGGCGGCTCTGCGCGGATCTCTTCCGCCTCAGGCTGAGCGGCGGGGGGTTCCTCCCGCAAACGCTCTAATTCGCGCAGCTGCACTCCGCCGCTGCTGCTGCTGCTGTCCCCGCGGGGCTCGAGCCCGCGCAGTATCGTCCCGCGGAATTCGGGGCAAAATTGGTAACCTTGCACATAGGAATATTTATCTAACCCAAACCACTGATTAACACCGTCGAACCCACCCCCGTTACACTGCGGGTAACCAGATTTCGCACAGTCCGTATTCCCCGGGCACTGTAGCTGACCGATTCCCCATTCGATATCATACGTGTTGGCCTGTTGGCCTGCGCTTAGCTCGTAACCGGAATCGGAGGCTCGGAGGTCTATGATATCGCAGCAACGCTCGAGTTTGTGCATGTTCCCCTGGCAGTCCTCGCAGTGAAGCGCGCCGGATTGAACGAGCGTGCACTCTCCCGAGCCGTCGGTGGCATAACCGCCGCCGTAGAGACACGTGCGACGCCACCCGTTGCCGTTACAGAAGCTCAGGACGGCAACGGTCTCGCTGGCCTCGTTTTCGCAGTCCAGGTCGAACGCGGCGCGCACCGGAGCGAGCGGGAGCAGAAGGCAGGAGAGAAGGAGAGTCGCGAGGAGCGTTCGGAGAAGCGCGGGAGGAGTTTTTCCGTCCGCCACCGGCGCTGGTGGTGCGTCGTCGGTAGTACTAGTAGTAGCTATCGAATGCGACTAAGAATAGAACGAACGTAGCGGCTATTTCTACGTAACTCGCTAAAACATTAGACGTTGAGATTTCGAAACTAAAGGCGAAGAGTTGCGGAAATTGGGAGATATAGCTGACGAATTCGTGCGTTACGGAACAGCCTACCTAGATAAACGAGCTGGGATTGATGAGAGAACAAAAGCTGGAGCGAACTAGATATGGGCGACTAGGTGAGTTTGCGACTAGGAGTGGATTGATAGACAGCGGGCAAGGGTGTGACTGTGTGGGGGGAGGTATGATCGAGTCAGGTCAGCGAAAGCTGTGCGAGGAATGTGGGTGAGTTGTCAGGACAGCAATACACGGAATTTGAATCGCGCCGAGTCACAAAGGTCGCCGTGCGACGCCACGCAATCGTTTCGCGAGTTTCTTCCGAGTCATGCTGTGCCCCTACTCTTCGCAAACTCTTTTCGCGCGTTTCTTCCCGAGTTGCTCAGGGCTATGGGGTCCACCAGGCTGCCCGTCAATGCTGCTCTGTTACGGCGTGAATGGCTAGCGAAGAAGTCACTAAAGCTTGCGAAGGAAACTCGTTTCCTTCACAGCTGAAGTTGACTTGACTGGGAGAAAACAACATGCAGTCAACGCCCTTTACAAACGGATTCGCTAACCGTAACAATTTGCATCCACCCATAGGATGATGGTTTCCTAGCAGGAAACCAAGTGCCCCATTCTGAGAATTGGCTTCCTAACATACTAAATGGCAAACGTATCCATTATGTACACATCGGAGGGATTTTCTTCTAATGCTGGTCCTCCTGGTACTGCGAGTACTAGCAATTACTTTGATGAGGGAAAAAAACTAGAGACACGACTAGATAGAAACATACTGAAGATTAACCATTGTAGGATACACTTTTCCATTTGCCACTACACCACGGTGCCAGTACAGCTGGAACCGCTGCCAGCTGTACACCTGTAAAGACACATGAAGGAAGAAAGAAAAAAGAAGTGCCAAGGAAAAAAACACACATACAAAACAATTACGGTATACAAGCGATGCTTTCTCCAGAGATGCACGCAAAGAAGCAGTTGATGATTCATGGAGTAGGCTCCAACCAAAGATACGGAAACCCAACAGCTCCCTTGTAGTAGTATTGTGTTTCAATGGTTATGAGCAGGTTGGTCAACAAGCTCCTGTAATTCACAACACCACTATATCTACTAACTACAGATAACGCAGAAAGGAAAAAAAGAAAAGAAAAGAACCATGTGAAATCAACACTCAGTAACTCACCCGTAACAAGGTGCTGCTGTGGCTGTGGGGCGACCCACAAGCTCATACAGTGAATGGATGTCAAAGACAGAGTGAGGAGGAGGAGAAGGGGGAGAGAGGAGACACATGCTGCGAGCATACTCACAGTTACAAGAGGCAAGAGGTTACCCACTCCACGCTACCCACTCACCCGTAGCAGTGTGCTGCGGTGGCTATTGGTCGATCCACAAGCTTGTCCAGTGATTGGATGTCAAAGACAGAGCGAGGCGGAGGAGGAGGAGAGGAGAGAAGAGAGGACGAGGAGTAGAGGAGGGAAAAGTTGGACACATAACTCACCCGTAGCAGTGTGCTGCTGTGGCGATGGGGCGATCAACAAGCTCGTCCAGTGATTGGATGTCAAAGACAGAGCGCGGCCGGGGCGGGGGAGGAGAGGTGAGGGGAGAGTTGGGTGCAGTGGATGGCTTGGAGGGAAGGCCGAGGGCGAGTTGCTGGTTGAAGTCACAGTCGAAGAGAGTGCCTTGCCTGCAAGGCGGACATTGAATAAGAGGAGAGAGCAGAGAAGGGGGGAGGGGAGAGGGGAGGGGAGAGTCAGAAGGTGCTGGCTGAATTGAAGTCACAGTCGAAGAGAGTGCCTTGCCTGAAAGAGGATACCGAACGGAAGGGGAAGCAGGAAGTAATTGCAGGGGATGGTTTGGAAGGACGGCTGAGGCCATGCTGCTGGTTGGAGTCACAGTCGAAGAAGAGAGTGCGTTGATTGTAGAGGATGTGACTTTTGAGTGGACTCAAAAGTCACCACACTGCTGGCTGAAATCACAGTTGAAGAAGAGCATGCGTTGATTGTAGAGGATGGGAGGGAGAAGGGGAGAAGAGGAGAAGGGGTGACGAGGATGGGAGAAGCAGCGCCCTGCCAGCATTTTTTAAACGTCTCAAAGGCCTCGGTTGAGAATACTTGAAAGAACCAACATTGCCCTCAAAACATCCTGCATTATTTTTGAGTCGACTCAGAAATACCAACATTACCCTCAAGATACCTGCAATGCTGGTATCTTGAGCAACAACAAGAGAAGCGAGGGGCCTTGCCCTGCAACAACAAGAAAAGAGAGGCACCTTGCCCGCATTGCCCGCATCACCCTCCCCACCCCTTATTCACCCTCCCCACCCCTTATTCGCCCTCCTCACCCCTTATTCGCCCTCCCCACCCCTTATTCGCCCTCCCCACCCCTTATTCGCCCTCCCCACCCCTTATTCGCCCTCCCCACCCCTTATTCGCCCTCCCCACCCCTTATTCGCCCTCCCCACCCCTTATTCGCCCTCCCCACCCCTTATTCGCCCTCCCCACCCCTTATTCGCCCTCCCCACCCCTTATTCGCCCTCCCCACCCCTTATTCGCCCTCCCCACCCCTTATTCGCCCTCCCCACCCCTTATTCGCCCTTCCCACCCCTTATTCGCCCTCCCCCGTCCCCTCACCATCCCCCTCTCCCTTCCTTCCCACCGCCCCTTGCTTTCCCTCCTCCTTCCCTCCTCTCCCACGCACACACCTTTCAATGTTGATCAGGGTTCGGCACATCACATTGCCCACTGCTACCGGGTTGAAGGCACATACTGGTCACACACATGCATTATCCCCCCTTCCCCCCGTCCAAATCCCTCCCCCCTTCTTCCCGTCCAAATCCCTCCCCCCTTCCCCCCGTCCAAATCCCTCCCCCCTTCCCCCCGTCCAAATCCCTCCCCACTTCCCCCTCCTCTCTCCTTCACCCATACACCAGTCAATGTTGAAGAGTTTTTTCTGCACATCACGTTGCCCACTGTCGCCGGGTTGAATGCAACGACTAGCCTTTCACAGAGCTCCGCACATACTAGCCCACCACATACTAGCCCGCCACGTACTAGCCCGCCACGTACTCGCCCGCCACGTACTCGCCCGCCACGTACTCGCCCGCCACGTACTCGCCCGCCACGTACTCGCCCGCCACGTACTCGCCCGCCACGTACTCGCCCGCCACGTACTCGCCCGCCACGTACTCGCCCGCCACGTACTCGCCCGCCACGTACTCGCCCGCCACGTACTCGCCCGCCACGTACTCGCCCGCCACGTACTCGCCCGCCACGTACTCGCCCGCCACGTACTCGCCCGCCACGTACTCGCCCGCCACGTACTCGCCCGCCACGTACTCGCCCGCCACGTACTCGCCCGCCACGTACTCGCCCGCCACGTACTCGCCCGCCACGTACTCGCCCGCCACGTACTCGCCCGCCACGTACTCGCCCGCCACGTACTCGCCCGCCACGTACTCGCCCGCCACGTACTCGCCCGCCACGTACTCGCCCGCCACGTACTCGCCCGCCACGTACTCGCCCGCCACGTACTCGCCCGCCACGTACTCGCCCGCCACGTACTCGCCCGCCACGTACTCGCCGGCCACGTACTCGCCGGCCACGTACTCGCCGGCCACGTACTCGCCGGCCACGTACTCGCCGGCCACGTACTCGCCGGCCACGTACTCGCCGGCCACGTACTCGCCGGCCACGTACTCGCCGGCCACGTACTCGCCGGCCACGTACTCGCCGGCCACGTACTCGCCGGCCACGTACTCGCCGGCCACGTACTCGCCGGCCACGTACTCGCCGGCCACGTACTCGCCGGCCACGTACTCGCCGGCCACGTACTCGCCGGCCACGTACTCGCCGGCCACGTACTCGCCGGCCACGTACTCGCCGGCCACGTACTCGCCGGCCACGTACTCGCCGGCCACGTACTCGCCGGCCACGTACTCGCCGGCCACGTACTCGCCGGCCACGTACTCGCCGGCCACGTACTCGCCGGCCACGTACTGGCCGGCCACGTACTGGCCGGCCACGTACTGGCCGGCCACGTACTGGCCGGCCACGTACTGGCCGGCCACGTACTGGCCGGCCACGTACTCGCCGGCCACGTACTCGCCGGCCACGTACTCGCCGGCCACGTACTGGCCGGCCACGTACTGGCCGGCCACGTACTGGCCGGCCACGTACTGGCCGGCCACGTACTGGCCGGCCACGTACTGGCCGGCCACGTACTGGCCGACCACGTACTGGCCGACCACGTACTGGCCGACCACGTACTGGCCGACCACATACATGCCACACACACACATTGGTCCCCCTTCCCCTCTCGCTCCCCCACACACCAGTCAATGTTGATCAGGTTTGTGCACATCATGTTGCTCACTGCTTCTGGGGACGCAGTATGATGTACTAGTGACTAGTTGCACACACACTAGCCCCACCCACGCGGTAACCCCTTTTCCTCTCCTCCCCCACATGCGCATTACCTCCCTCTCCCCTTCCCTCATCCACGCACCAGTCAATGCTGATCAGGTTTCGGCACATCACGTTGCCCACTGCTGCAGGGTTGAACACACATACCGGTCACACACATGCATGCATTACCCCCTCTTCCCCAGCCCCCTCTTCCCCAGCCCCCTCTTCCCCAGCCCCCTCTTCCCCCCTCCCCTACCTCTCCCACACACGCACCATTCAATATTGATCGGGTTTCGGCACATCACATTGCCCACTGCTGCTGGGTTGAACGCAGATACCTGCGTGGGTGAGGGGAGAGGCAGGGGAGGGAGTGGGAGAGAAAGCAGCAGAGAGGGGAACTTGAGGAACATTCACCTGATTTCAGCATACCACGCTACCCACTGCTCCTGGTCGTTTTTTTCAGAATTCAGAATGAATCTGCAGGCCTTTTTTGAGAGTAAAAATAAAACGACCTGCAACTATCAGGTTTCGACACATCATGCTGCCCTCTGCTGCTGGGTTGAACGCAGATACATGCGTGGGTGAGGGGAGGGGCAGGCCGGGAAGGGGAAGGGGTGGGAAAGGGGCGGAAGATGGGGCGGAAGGTGGGGCGGAAGGTGGGGCAGAAGGTGGGGCGGAAGGTGGGGCGGGGTAACATATGATGCTTGAATAGCTGATGAGATTTCAGCATGTCCCGTTGCCCACTGCTGCCGTGGTGAAGGCAGATTCCTGCATTGTCACTCATGGTTTGGAAGAGCGGCAGTGCTAGAGAAAGCTTTTAGCAAGTAAAGAAAAAGAGGTTTAGAAGATTCCTGCACGGGTGAAGGGAGAGGAATGGAAGAAAACGGGAGGGGGAAGGGGGTGGAGGATTGGGGGGGTTGGGATGAGGTGGGATGGGATGAGGTGGGATGGGATGAGGTGGGATGGGATGGAATGTGATGGGATGAGGTGGGATGGGATGGAATGTGATGGGATGAGGTGGGATGGGATGGAATGTGATGGGATGAGGTGGGATGGGATGGAATGTGATGGGATGAGGTGGGATGGGATGGAATGTGATGGGGCAACATATGACACAAAAAAATGCTGACCGAAATTCTGCACATCACATCACATTTCCCACTGCTGCTGGGCAGAGGGCAGATACCTGTGTGGGTGAGAAAAGAGGCAGGTGAGAAAATGGAAGGGGAAGGGGTGGGAAGAGGTGGAAGATGGGTTGGGATGGGTTGGGGTGGGGTGTGGTGGGGTGTGGTGGGGTTAATGGTATGCCAGATGGTTCCTCAGCGTACCACCAGAGAGCAGACCGCTAGGGTTATTAATTACTACGAGCATGTCCCCCCGTACACCTGCTGTCTTAGCGTACATTGTTGGGTGTAGCGAGGGTGTTTTTGAGACGTCTCAAAAACACCCTCGCTACTCTTAGCGTACATTGTTGGCTGGTGTCAGGCCTTATGTCACGAGGAATGAAACAACGGCGAGGATCTTGACATGTATAGAATAGCGATGATGTGGAACGATCGAAAGCATCGAAAGCCTTGCGTCTCA
The DNA here is from genome assembly GCA_947470075.1 of Closterium sp. Yama58-4. Classification (NCBI taxonomy): domain Eukaryota; kingdom Viridiplantae; phylum Streptophyta; class Zygnematophyceae; order Desmidiales; family Closteriaceae; genus Closterium; species Closterium sp. Yama58-4. The sequence goes on from CANIUD010000481.1 coordinate 94,347, forward strand.
CTGCTGGCAAAAGCTAATAAAGTAACATTGGCAATGGCATGGCAATGGCATGGCAATGGCATGGCAATGTTGTGCTTATGAGGTACGGATCAGAGTTGAGTTTTGAGTCGACTCAAAACTCTGCTTATGAGGTACGGATCATAGCTCATCAAGGGGGGCAGCTATAAGAAGAGTCGCTTTAGCAAATGGACGATAGTTCGTTTGTCAGCTCCTCAACAGATTTCTTATGAGGCGGGGCTCCTCAACAGATTTCTTATGAGTTGCCTCAAAAGAGAGTATCCTTGGCATGCATGCATGTGAATGTTGTGTTTACTGCATGCCAATACGCATGCAGTCATGCCATCTCCCTCGCATGCATGGCACCAGCATAGAGCCAAAACGTGTACTCTATACAAGCATATTCACTATAAGGCTAACCAGCAGCTGCATGTTAGAATCTAGCAGCAGGAATGGATGAACTAACAGGATGCAGGAGTACAAGTAGTAAACCCTAACTAGGTTGTACCCCATATGGGCTACCCCACTACAGCCTAGACAATATGCAGCACATATAGTTTGACACACCCCCATAGGCAAAGTGGGGGAGAACAAGGGGTCACACGACCAGTCAAGAGAAGCAAAACAAGCTCAGGGTGGATCACAACGTCACCACGCATTCTGAGCACAAGCAAAGGGCCACTGGGCCAGTTCACATGCAGAGATATATATGCAGCAATAACAGTACAGTGATGGCTACCTAGCAAGAGCCAGCATGCATATATATATATATATATATGTACAGATCACAGTACAAGCAGAGACTACAGCAAGTGTGGAAACGTAGGCACAAGGCCTAACAGAGTACAAAAGCGCTGATGATCACCAGACGGAAGTGCCTTGGTGAATATGTCAGCAGTGTTGGCCCGAGTGGCCACGTGGCGAAGACGAAGCTGGCCTCGCTGCTGCAACTCTCGAGCCAGGAAGTACCGCAGAGCAATGTGCTTCGTTCTGTGCTCCAGTCTGTGCTCCTCACACAAGGCAATGGCGGCCTTGTTGTCAACGTACAGCACTGGAGGAGAACGAGGCTGCTCTCCCAAGTCAGTCAGCAGGTAGGTGAGCCAGCGTAACTCCTGTGCAGCCATGGCGGTGGCGTAGATCTCAGCCTCACAACTGGAGCCGAGAACTGAAGTCGAGCGTGTAGAACGCCACGAAACTGAACCAGAGCCAAGGCTGAAGGTGTAACCCTGTGACGACCGCTGAGTAGCCAGGTCGTCAACCCAAGAAGCGTCTGAGTGCCCAGTGAGGACAACTGGGCTCGTCCCTCCAAGCACTAGCCCCATGCCTGATGTGCTGCACAAGTAACGCAGTACCCTCTTAGCAGCAGCCATGTGCTCAGGTCGGTGCCGACCAGGAGCCACGTAGCGAGCTAGAAGACCAAGAGGGTACGCGAGGTCAGGTCGAGTGCAAGTCATCAGGTACATGAGGCAGCCGACTAGCTCTGGGTAAGGACCACTCGGCTCTACGGACTCGTCCGAAGGTGGAGCTGAGAGCGTGTGACCTGTAGCCAGAGGAGTGGCCTGTGCTGAAGACCAGGTGAAGCCGAAGCGCTGAAGGACCTGCTGCACCATGTGTGACTGAGTCAAGGTGATGGTGCGACGTGCTCTGTCTCGGGTGATCTGCAAGCCAAGGTAGCTGCGCAGCTCACCCAAGTCAGTGCACGTGTGTCTCTTCTGCAGCTCCGACTTCACGTGGGCGAGAGCCTCAGTGTCAGCAGTGGCAAAAACCAAGTCGTCGACATACACGAGGATGTAGAACGGCGGCAGGGAAGTGTCGGTGCGCAGAAACAGCGACGGGTCAGCAGTAGAAGGCGCAAACCCAAGAGCCGCAAGCGTAGTCCTCAGTGTGTCGTGCCACTCACGTGGCGCCTGGCGGAGACCGTAGACCGGCCGCCGGAGGCTCCACTGGGTACCAGGAGGGAACGACCCAGTGAAGCCCGGGGGGCGGCGCAGCCAGATCTCCTCGTGCAGGCTACCCTGCAGGAAAGCTGTGCTGAAGTCAAGAGAGTGAAGCTCGTAGTCACGGTGAGCAGCAACGTGCAGCAGCACCCGAAGAGTGGTCATCTTCGGAGTGGGGGAGAAGGTCTGGAAGAAGTCAACTCCCTCTCGCTGACTGAAGCCTCGAGCCACGTAACGCGCCTTGAAGACAGGCGGAGAACCCGGCGGCCGCTTCACCCTGAAAATCCACATGCCACTGACGATGTTCGCCCCAGGTGGGGGAACCTCGTCCACGTAGGTGCCTGTGGACTTCCAGGAAGCCATCTCTGCGTCCATGGCTGCCTGCCACTGAGAGGAGTAGGGACCCTCTATCGCCTCTGCGTAAGAGCGCGGAGTCGGGATGTCTGGTGCATCCGGGTCTCCCTCAGGGGCAAGTAGCGAGGACACAAGATGAGGTAAAGCAGCAGCAAGGCACTGGAACTCCTCCTGCCTGTCCTCAAGGACGTCCGTGCTAAGAGCACACTCACCCCCGACGGACGGAGGACAGACAGACTCAGACTCAGTAACAAGACTGGCAGTGAAGTCTAGACGACAGGCAGCAGCAAAGTCAACAAGCTCAGCGACAAGAGCAGACGCAGCAGCAGACTCAAACGACGGGTCAGTGACAACTGTGGCTAGTAGACGCGTGACAGTAGGGTGCTGAGCACGAAACCGGTCAGACGCAGGGTCCGGAACGTCAGGCAAAGAGGACGCAGGAGGAGACGGCAGAGGAACAGGCTGCGGAACAGAGGAAGGACGACGGACTACGAGGTGCGCGCTGGGGACAGCCGGCGGACGCGAACGAGGAACACGAGGACCGGTACGACCAGGACGAGCAGGCGAGACAGGACGCGACGCAGGCTCACGACGCACAGCAGGACTACCAGTCAGCTCAGCGTAAGGAGAAGGAGCAGGCAGCGGCGAGCCAGTCTGTAACGGAAGACCAGTAGACGACGGAAGAGTAAGAACCTGACGAAGAACAGAGGCAGACGGCGGCAGAGACGACGGAGACGGCGGAGCGAAGAACAGTCGTGTCGGCGCAGCTGCACCAGAACCAGCAGCTCCAGCAGCTCCAGTGCCTCCAGCAGCTCCAGTACCTCCAGCAGCTCCAGTACCTCCAGCAGCTCCAGAAGCTCCAGGCCCAGAGCCGACACCTCGAGTCCCAGGGTCTCCAACCTCTGTGTCTCTAGCAGCAGCACCCCCAGAACCAGCACCTCCAGTCCCAGGGTCTCCAACCGCAGGGTCTCCAGCAGTAGCACCCCCAGAACCAGCACCTCCAGCTCCAGGGTCTCCAACCTCAGCGTCTCCAGCAGCAGCACCCCCAGAGCCAGCACCTCCAGTCCCAGGGTCTCCAGCCTCAGTGTCTCCAGCACGAGCCCCTCCAGAACCAGCAACTCCAGCACCTCCAGTAGACAAAGGACCAGCACGACTCCGAGCTCCAGCAGCGCGACGCTGACGGCGACCGTACCAGTCCTGCAGCTGCTGTGGGGTGAGAGGCACACGGGGACGAAGGCGGCCACTCCAAGGAGACCGCGCAACAGCAGACTCAGAACCCTCAGCGCCCGCACCCCCAACGGCTCCAGAACCTCCGGTGTCAGTACCCTCAGCACCAGTACCTCCAGCGACTCCAGAACCTCCAGCGCGAGCACCCTCAACAGCTCCAGGACCTCCAGCTCCAGCGCCACCAGGACTAGGCCCTCCAGCAGCTCCTGAACCTCCAGCGCCAGCACCCTCAGTAGCTCCAGAACCTCCAGCGTCAGTACCGCCAAGCTCAGCACCCCCAGACCCCTCACACGCAGGCTCAGCACCACCAGGCTCTACACCCTCAAGCTCCGCACCCTCAGGCTCAGTACCCCCAGACTCAGCACCCCCAGGCTCCGCACCCCCAGGCTCAGCACCCCGAGCAGGACCACTCGCAGGAGGACCTGAGTCACCAGTGACCTCAACCGGCGCAGTCAAGGGAGGAGGGTCTACCTGAGAAACACCTGAAGGAGCAGGACCGGGAGCGGGGAGGGGGTCTACCTGGGGAGCACCTGGAGCAAGGAAGAGCGGCGGGGGGGGGAGCGAGGCAGTGCGGTAGGGGAAGAGACGGTAAAAGGGAACCGACTCGTCGAACGTGACGTCCTGAGACGCAAAGACACGGCGCGAGGTGGGGTGGTAAAACTGCCAACCAGGCGCGTCAGGGACAAAGCCAAGGAAGACACAGGGAACAGCGCGGGCGGAGAGCTTGTCCGCGGTGGTATCGCGGACAAAGGCACGAGCACCCCAGACCCGGAAACGCGACGCATCGCCAACCTTCCCCGTCCACAGCAGTGTGGGCGAGGTCTCCGGCAAGGAGACACGGGGCCAGAGGTTGAGCTGATGCGCGGCGTACCGGACCGCAAACGGCCACAGAAAATGGGGGGCAGCCGCATGGATCATGGAGGTACGAGCGACCTCCATGACTAAGCCAATGCGGCGCTCAGCAACCCCATTCTGCTGCGGAGAGGCCGGAAGCGTGAACGACTGGGTGATGCCGTGCTCCGCACAGTAGGCTGCCAAGAGGTCGGAGGAGAACTCACCACCTCTGTCAGAGTGCAGACGCAGGACAGGAAAGTCCGACCGGAACCGCTCGCGGAGCTGGAGACGAACAGCGCGGATCCAGGGGATCAAAACAGCAGGGACGTCCCCCTTGCTCTGCAAGGGGAAGACCGTGGTGTAACGCGTGTAGTCGTCGACGACCAGCAGGAAGTACCGCTCGCGGCCCTGTCCCTGGACGCGGGCTGGGCCCCACACGTCCAGATGGAGCGTCTGCAGTGGAGCCTCTGTGGGAGGAAACGAGGAGGAGTGAGGAGCGGCGCGCTGCCGCCCCTCGACGCAAGGAATGCAGGGCGGCGCAGGCGAGGGAGGGAGGGCAGGCAGGGACCTGGGAAGACCAGAGACCAGGGAGCGAGAGTGCATGCTACGCAGGCGAGGCAAGGAGGGGTGACCAAGGCGGTGGTGCCACAGGAGAGTGTTGTGCGACAAAGCGCGACACTCGCAGGGGGCCGCCAGCTGACCAGACGCAGACGCAAACGCAGACGCAGCTACCTGAGGGGACTCAGTGGTCAGTGTGTACAGACTCGAGCCAGGTGCACGGGTGAACGTGGCCAAGTGCCGGCCCGTCCTAGCACACGTACAGTGAGTCACTCGCTGACTCGCAGGAGTGAACTGGTCAACCCCCCCATCCTGGAGGTCAGCTCCACTCACCAAGTTCGTAGAGAACGAGGGGAGGTAAAGACCTGACAGCGAGCCGGACGGGACGGCCGGACACGGCAGAACCGTGGAATAGTGGGCAAGGACTGGACCCCCAGAGGGGTCCGCCAGGGAGACCGGGACTGGCCGACGGAGCGGCGTAAGTGCGGTGCAGTCGCGAAAGAAGGAGCGGGAAGCTCCTGAGTCAAGGGTGAAGGTGTGCGAGACCGCAGTGGGCGCAGTACCAGAGAGAGCAGACACAGCAGCACCTGATGCCACGGCCTCACCAGTACCTAGAGCAGTAGACGTACTAGCACCGAGAGCAGCAGCCTCACCAGCACCTAGAGCAGGAGACGCACTAGCACCTAGGGCAGCAGCCTCACCAGGGTCAGGCGGTACGCACAGGCAACAGGCACGGTCAGCACTAGTAGACAATGCATACATGGCAGTGAGAATAGCATCATAGTCACGCGCAAAGATATCTACCCCCTGTCCATGCAGCTCTAGCCAGGTGGGGAGCTCAGCCTCGTCGCCAAACACTGTGCGCCAGTCGTCGCTCAGACGGGCGAAGCAGCGGGACTGTGTGTGACCAAGCGTCCCACAAGGCTGACCAGTCCTAGCACCTGTGCGAATGACGTACGGGCAGCGGACTGTACGCGTAGACCTGCTACACTGAGCGTACCACTCCTGGAGCTGCCGGGGCGTAAGTGTCTCACGTGGACGTCCCTGCAGCTGCAGCTGGCCACTGCCAGACGCTCCCAACTGACCAGCTCCAGGGCGACAGCTACGACGGCTACCGCGACAACCCCAGCTAGTATACCACTCACTAAGCTGCTGAGGCGTCAGAGGCTCGCGTGAATGTCGCTGGAGCTGCATCTGGCCACCTGCCAGTAGCAGTAGCGCAGGAAAGGCAGGCGCGGCAGGCAGGCAAGCAAGCAGGCAGGCAGGCAGGCAGGCAGGCCGGCAGGTAGGCAGGCAGCCAGGCAGGCAGGCAGGCAGGCAGACAGGCAGGCAGGTAGGCAGGCAGGCAGGCAGGCAAGTAGACACGCAGGCAGACAGGCAGGCAGGCAGGCAGGCCGGCAGGCAGGCAGGCAGCCAGGCCGGCAGGCAGGCAGGCAGACAGGCAGGCCGTCAGGCAGGCAGGCAGGCGCTCACCAAAGGCTGGGAGAGCAGGGCCGGCGCTCGAGTAGGCGCACGACAGCGGCGACGTCGGGGCCGCAAAACCGGCTGCAGAGCAGGGCCGAAACAGCTGGAGGGCGCTGCCGCGTCAGCGGCAGTAGCAGGGTGGGGCCGCGTCAGCGGCAGGTCGGGGTCGTGGCAGCTGCAGGGCGGGGCCGCATCAGCGGCAGGTCGGGGCCATGGCAGCTGCTGGGCGGGGCCGCATCAGCGGCAGGTCGGGGCCGAGGCAAAGGGCCGCGCGCGGCCGCGCTAGGGAGTAGCGGGCCGCGCGCGGCTCGGCGCGGGCTGTTGCGGGCCGCGCGCGGGCCGTGCGAGGCAGGAGCAGGCCTCGCGCGGCTCGGCACGAGCTGCTGCGGGCCGCGCGCGGGCTGCGCGAGGCCGTAGCAGGCCGCGCGCGGCTCGACGCGGGCTGCGCGGGCTCGGCGCGGGCTGCGCGCGGCAGCTGCGAGCTGCGCGCGGCTCGGTGCGGGCTGCGCGCGGTTGCAGCGGGCTGTGCGCGGCTCGGTGCAGGCTGCGCGCGGCTGCAGCGGGCTGCGCGCGGCTCGGTGCGGGCTGCGCGTGGCTGCAGCGGGCTGCGCGCGACTCGGGGCGGGCTGCGCGATCTCGGTGCGGGCAGCGCGCGGTAGCAGCGTGTGTGCGGGCCCGACAGGCGTGTAGAGGCGGCGCGCGGGCCTTACGGGCCTCTAGGGGCAGCGCGCAGGCAAGGCAAGGCAAGGCAAGGCATACAAGGCAAGGCAAGGCTACGTGGGGTAGCGCGGTAACCGCAGCGGTAGGTGGGCCCGAAAAAAAACGGTCCTACGGACCTTAGTGCTCTGAAACCATGTTAGAATCTAGCAGCAGGAATGGATGAACTAACAGGATGCAGGAGTACAAGTAGTAAACCCTAACTAGGTTGTACCCCATATGGGCTACCCCACTACAGCCTAGACAATATGCAGCACATATAGTTTGACACTGCATGCAGTCCTCGAGTTGGCCCTTGCGAACACAATTGTACTCCGTATAAGCAACGCGCGTTCGGGGCGCGCGACGGGCAGCGTGACGGGCAGCGCGACAACGGGCCCATTGGAAATCATGAGGGAGGTCTTTAGGAACTTCCGGCTCTAGATACCATGTCAAAATAGTAGCATAACTCACACCTTAGTGGCCTAGGGTTTAGCTAGGAAGGGTGAGTGTTGAGAGAGTGGTTTGGGAAAAAGAGGATTGAGTAGTGAGAAACGAGAATACAAATAGAGGCTAGGCAAGCAATCAAGGAGGTATACCACCAAACAGGAAGCTACACTGCACTAGATATTCTGCAGATAGTTTATACATAACATATAACAATATATTTCATCACACAGCTCCCTACACAAGGCTTACCAGCAGGTGCATAGTCCTCGAGTTAGCCCTGCCTATGCAGAAATGATGCGAATCTGTGACAGGATGAACCGACATGCACGCACGGACGGAGACACATGCTCAAGTTGTATGCTGCCTCAACAGTCGTTCATGCAGAGACGATGCCATGATCTACCAACGACACACACAATGAATTGAGATCGCTCCTCAAAAGACTCACATGCACGGACAGAGACGCACGCACGGACAGAGACGCATGCAAAAGTGAATGAATTGAAAGCAGCAGCTGCACATGCCACCTCAACCCAGCAAGCCCCCTCTTGTCAGGCATGTTGGTGTTGGTTTGGGGATTAGTGACCAGGCTGCTGAGCAACGAGCTCTGTTCCCCTCAGCTCGCTGCTCACCTCTGCACACCGCTGCACACCTCTGCTCACCCTTGTTCACCTCTGCTCACCTCCTTTCACCACTTACCACTCACCACTCACCGGGTATGACGGTAATAGTGAACAGGCTGTTGAGAAACCCTAAAAGTGAACTAAGTAGATTTTGTTTCGTGAATATGAAGAGGCTTTTGAAAAGATATGCACCGAGTATCACCCAACCCAGCCCTGTTCAACCTAGTTCATCACTCACTACTGGGCACTCACCTCTTGACAGGCATGTTTGGTTGATGGTGGAAACCCTAAAACCCGAAACCCTGCTAAAATGAAATGGGTGCTGAGCGATATGCTCTGTCTACAAAGCAACACAAAACTCTTCACCTCTATTAACCCCTGTTACCCGCTGCTCACCCCTTTCCACTTTTTTTTCAACAATAACATAAAGTCATGTATAATCCACATTCAGGTACTGCATGTATCCCTCACACCCCCCCTCCCTCCTACACTCCGTTCAGCTGGCATCGCCATGAACCCTGAACAGACTCCTGAGGTGCCTCAAAAACCCTAAACAGACTTCTTAGGCGCCTCAAAAACCCTAAACAGACTTCTTAGGCGCCCCAAAAACCCTAAACAGACTTCTTAGGCGCCCCAAAAACCCTAAAATTTTGAGACCACGAACAGCTCAAGTAAGCATGTGCCTCAGAACTAAACAACCCTCCATCAATTTAACTTCCATCAATCTAACCTCCATCCACAGACAGGGCGGCTATGGGTGCTACGGATACCACTGCCTCCCGCTTCCATAGAGTTAAAAGGTGTTTTTGAGGATTCTCAAATACCTCCTTCCCATCCACAGACAGGGCGGCTAAGGGTACCACGGCCTATTTAAGGCTCCTCAAATTACACCTCAGGACAGAGCAGCTACGGGTACTATGGGTACCACGGCCTCCCGCTCCCATACAGGCGGCGGCTGTAAGTCCTAGGGGGAGACCAGGGGCGTCCGCTTCCATACAGACGGCGGCTGTACATCTTGGGCGGAGACCAGGGGCGTCCGCTCCCCCGCAGGCGGCGGCTGTACATCTTCGGGGGGGACCACGGGCGCCCGCTTCCATACAGGCGGCGGTTGTACATCTTGGGGGGAGACCAGGGGCGCCCGCTTCCCCACATGCGGCGGCGCATCTTGGTCTTTCCGCCCGCCAGTGCGCCGTCGCCGAGGGGAGCGATCGGGTGCGGCGGCTCTGCGCGGATCTCTTCCGCTTCAGGCTGAGCGGCGGGTTCCTCCCGCGGACGCTCTAATTCGCGCAGCTGCACTCCGCTGCTGCTGTCCCCGCGGAGCTCGAGCCCGCGCAGTATTGTTCCGCTGAATTCGGGGCAAAATTCATAACCTTGCAAATAGGAATATTTATATGACCCGAACCGCGGATTAATACCGTCGAACCCACCCCCGTTACACTGCGGGTAACCAGATTTAGCACAGCCCGAATTCCCCGGGCACTGTAGCTGACCGATTCCCCATTCAATATCATACGTGTTGGCCTGTTGGCCGGCGCTTAACTCGTAACCGGAATCGGAGACTCGGAGGTCTATGATATCGCAGCAACGCTCGAGTTTAAACTCATTCCCCTGGCAGTCCTCGCAGTAAAGCGCGCCGGATTGAACGAGCGTGCACTCTCCCGAGCCGTCGGGGGCAATACCGCCGCCGTAGAGACACGTGCGACGCCACCCGTTGCCGTTACAGAAGCTCAGGACGGCAACGGTCTCACTGGCCTCGTTTTCGCAGTCCAAGTCGAACGCGGCGCGCACCGGAGCGAGCGGGAGAAGAAGGCAGGAGAGAAGGAGAGTCGCGATGAGTGTTCGGAGAAGCGCGGGAGGAGTTTTTCCGTCCGCCATCGGCGCTGGTGGTGCGTCGTCGGTACTAGTAGTAGTAGTTATCGAATGCGACTAAGAACTTAGAACTAACGTAGCGGCTATTTCTACTTTACTCGCTAAAACATTAGACGTTGAGATTTCGAAACCAAAGGCGAAGAGTTGCGGAAATTGGGAAATATAGCTGACGAATTCGTGCGTTACGGAACAGGCTACCTGGATAGCTGTGAGAGTAAGCAAGCTGGGATTGATGAGACAACAAAGCTGAAGCGAACTAAATGTGAGTTGAGGCGAGGGGTGGGAACTATTGCAGATAGGGTGTGACTGTGTGGGGGGAGACATCCAGTCAGGTCAGCGAGAGCAGTTGTCAGGACAGCAATGCACGAAATTTGAATCGCGCGAAGTCACAAAGGTCGCCGTACGACGCCACGCAATCGATTCGCGAGTTTCTTCCGAGTCATACTGTGCCCCTACTTTTCGCAAACTCTTTTCGCGCGTTTCTTCCCGAGTTGTTCAGGGGTCCAGGCCTTTAGGGTCCACCAGGCTGCCCGTCAATGCTGCTCTGTTACGGCATGATTGGCTGGCGAAGAAGTCACAAAAATTTGCGAATAAAACTTGTTTCTCTAGGGGTCTCGTAGCTGACGTTGACTTTGATTGGGAGAAAACAACATTCAGTCAACGACCTGTACAAACGAATTCGCTAACCACAACAATTCGCATCCACCCATAGAGAGAAAGTACCGCACTAGGGTGATGCTTTCCTAGCAGGAGACCAGTGCCCCATTCTGAGGGTTGGCTTCCTAACATACTAAATGGCAAATTGGAGGGATTTACTTCGAATGAAGGTCCTCCCGGTGCTGCGATTACTAGCAATTATCAGAGAGAAAACAGAACGAGACATAAGACTAGATGCGGCAGAAACATTATTAAGTTTTAACTATTGTAGGACACGCTTGTCCATCTGCAACTAAACTACTGCGCCAGTACAGCTGGAACCGCTGCCAGCTGTACACCTGTAAAGACACATGAAGGAGAAAGGAGAAAGAAGTGCCAAGGAAAAAAAAATACACACACAAAACAAGTACGTATACAAGCGATGCTTTCTCCAGAGATGCACGCCTAGAAGCAGTTGATGATTCCTGGAGTAGGCTCCAACCAAAGATACGGAAACCCAACCGCTCGCTTATAGTAGGATTGTGTTTCAATGGTTATGAGTAGGTTGGTCAACAAGCTCATGTCCTGTGATTCACAACAACACTATATCTACTCACTACAGATAACGCAGAAAGAAAGAAAGAAAGAAAGAAAGAAAGAAAGAAAGAAAGAAAGAAAGAAAGAAAGAAAGAAAGAAAGAAAGAAAGAAAGAAAGAAAGAAAAGAAAGAAAGAAAGAAAGAAAGAAAGAAAGAAGAAAGAAAGAAAGAAAGAAAGAAAGAAAGAAAGAAAGAAAGAAAACCACGAAAAATCAACACTCAGTAACTCACCCGTAACAAGGTGCTGCTGTGGCTATGGGACGACCCACACGCTCATCCAGTGGTTGGATGTCAAAGACAGAGCGAGGCGGGGGAAAAGAAGGAGAGGTGAGGAGAGGTAAGGAGAGGTGAGGAGAGGTAAGGAGAGCAGAGGAGAGGAATAGGGGAGAAGAATCCTGGACACATAACTCACCCGTAGCAGTGTGCTGCTGTGGCTATGGGTCGATCCACAAGGTCGTCCAGTGAATGAATGTCAAAGACAGAGCGAGGCGGAGGCGGGGGAGGAGGAGCAGGGGCGAATGGAGAGTCCATTGCACTTGATGGCTTGGGAGGAAGGCCGAGGGCAAGTTGCTGGTTGAAGTCACAGTCGAAGAGGGAGCCTTGCCTGCGGTGTGATGGGGGAGAAGGGAAACAAGAGGGGAGGGGCGGCCTGCCCGCATTACACCGGCTTCTTCCTCTCCCCTCCCCCCCCCCACGCCCCCCCCAACTCCCTCCCCGTCCTTCACTCCTCTCCCACACACACATCAGTCAATATTGATCAGGTTTCGACACATCACGTTGCTGGGTTGAATGCAGGGACTAACCTTTCACATAACCCCACACAAACTAGCCCAACCCATACTTGTCACACACACACACACATTGGCCCCCCTCCCCCCCTCCCCTGCCACACACCAGTCAATGTTGATCAAGTTTCGGCACATCACATTGCCCACTGCTGCTGGGTTGAAAGCAGATATCTGCGTGGGAGACGGCAGAGGCAGGAGAGAAGATCGGAGAGAAAAGGGTGGGAAGGGGGTGGAAGATTGGGTGGGGTGGGGTGGGGTTAGGTGGAATGGGGTTGCGCGACAAATGATGCTTGAATTGTTGATCAGATTTCGACACATCGCATTGCCCACTGCTGCTGGGTTGAAAGCAGAGATCTGCGTGGGAGACGGGAGAGGCAGGGGAGGGAATGGTAGGGCAGAAGGAGGGGGGAAGGAGGGGGGAAGGGAGTGGAGGATCGGTGGGAGGGACGGGAAGGTGAGAAAGGGTTGTGAAAGGTGGGAAGGGATGGATGGAGTGGGCAGCAGATGCATAGCTTACAGACTTATATGCATACTACCACACCATATACTGGTGACTTGCATGTATACAGGCTTTCTTACCCCTAATATAGCACCACAAGTATACTCCATATGAGCAGCCCCGATACAAGGCTTACCAGTAGCTGCATGTAGCTCTCGAGCTGGCCCTCCCTATGCAAAAAGGAGGCGAATCTGTTGAAGCAAGGGGGCGGAAAATGAGAGATTTTGAGGCAGGGAGTGAAGGGGCACCATTTCAAGGCAGGGAGGGAAGGGGCACCATTTCAAGGCAGGGAGGAAGGAGGCGAATCTGTTGAAGAAAGGGGGGAGGCAAAGTGTGTGATAAGTCGATTTTTGAGTCAACTCAACAATCAACTTATCACACAAAGCTCTCGAGCTGGCCCTCTCTTTGCAGGAAGGAGCGAATCTGTTGAGGCGAGGGGAGAGGCAACGAGGGAGGGGGGAGGCAACGAGGGAGGGGGGAGACAAAGAGGGAGGGGGCAGGCAAAGAGGGAGGGGGCAGGCAAAGAGGGAGGGGGCAGGCAAAGAGGGAGGGGGCAGGCAAAGAGGGAGGGGGCAGGCAAAGAGGGAGGGGGCAGGCAAAGAGGGAGGGGGCAGGCAAAGAGGGAGGGGGCAGGCAAAGAGGGAGGGGGCAGGCAAAGAGGGAGGGGGCAGGCAAAGAGGGAGGGGGCAGGCAAAGAGGGAGGGGGCAGGCAAAGAGGGAGGGGGCAGGCAAAGAGGGAGGGGGCAGGCAAAGAGGGAGGGGGCAGGCAAAGAGGGAGGGGGCAGGCAAAGAGGGAGGGGGCAGGCAAAGAGGGAGGGGGCAGGCAAAGAGGGAGGGGGCCGGCAAAGAGGGAGGGGGCAGGCAAAGAGGGAGGGGGCAGGCAAAGAGGGAGGGGGCAGGCAAAGAGGGAGGGGGCAGGCAAAGAGGGAGGGGGCAGGCAAAGAGGGAGGGGGCAGGCAAAGAGGGAGGGGGCAGGCAAAGAGGGAGGGGGCAGGCAAAGAGGGAGGGGGCAGGCAAAGAGGGAGGGGGCAGGCAAAGAGGGAGGGGGCCGGCAAAGAGGGAGGGGGCAGGCAAAGAGGGAGGGGGCAGGCAAAGAGGGAGGGGGCAGGCAAAGAGGGAGGGGGCAGGCAAAGAGGGAGGGGGCAGGCAAAGAGGGAGGGGGCAGGCAAAGAGGGAGGGGGCAGGCAAAGAGGGAGGGGGCAGGCAAAGAGGGAGGGGGCAGGCAAAGAGGGAGGGGGCAGGCAACGAGGGAGGGGGGAGGCAACGAGGGAGGGGGGAGACAAAGAGGGAGGGGGCAGGCAAAGAGGGAGGGGGCAGGCAAAGAGGGAGGGGGCAGGCAAAGAGGGAGGGGGCAGGCAAAGAGGGAGGGGGCAGGCAAAGAGGGAGGGGGCAGGCAAAGAGGGAGGGGGCAGGCAAAGAGGGAGGGGGCAGGCAAAGAGGGAGGGGGCAGGCAAAGAGGGAGGGGGCAGGCAAAGAGGGAGGGGGCAGGCAAAGAGGGAGGGGGCAGGCAAAGAGGGAGGGGGCAGGCAAAGAGGGAGGGGGCAGGCAAAGAGGGAGGGGGCAGGCAAAGAGGGAGGGGGCAGGCAAAGAGGGAGGGGGCAGGCAAAGAGGGAGGGGGCAGGCAAAGAGGGAGGGGGCAGGCAAAGAGGGAGGGGGCAGGCAAAGAGGGAGGGGGCAGGCAAAGAGGGAGGGGGCAGGCAAAGAGGGAGGGGGCAGGCAAAGAGGGAGGGGGCAGGCAAAGAGGGAGGGGGGACACGAGGCAAGAGAGGGGAGAGGCAGGGAGGGAAGGGGAAGCGAGGGAGGGAGGGAGGGTGAAGGCAGGGAGGAAGGCAAGGAAGGGGGGTGCAGACAAGGAAGGGGGTGCAGACAAGGAAGGGGGTGCAGACAAGGAAGGGGGTGCAGACAAGGAAGGGGGTGCAGACAAGGAAGGGGGTGCAGACAAGGAAGAGAGGGGGGGGAGGGGAAGTCATGGAGAAACATGCACTAACAGGAAGGCATGGAGAAACATGCACTAACAGGAAGGCATGGAGAAACATGCACTAACAGGAAGGCATAACATCAAACCAGCAGCAGAAAATTGCAAACCCAGCCCAGCTCACCACTCACTCCTGCTCCCCTCTGTTCACCCCAGTTCACCCCTCTCCATCTCTCTTCACCTCTATTCACCACGCACCTCTTGACAGGTATGCTGGTGATGGTGAACAGGCTGTATGAGTAACACGCCCTGCTCACCACCCAACACACCTCTCTATACCTCCGTAATCCTCATCCACAACTTTCCACCGCTCATCACCCACCTCTTAACAGGCATGTTGGTGATGGTGAAAAGGCTGTTGAACGATATGCCATAGCATGACATCAACTCGCTCTGGGGGTTATGGATGGAGTGGTATTTAGGGGTGTGGAGGGTTATGGAGGGGTATGTAGGGGTAGGGGGGGGTGTAGAGTGGGATCTGGTGGGGAAGAAGAAGATAGTTGGTTGAACGATATGCCATAGCATGCCATCAGCTCGATCTGTGAAGGGTGTGGTGGGGTATGGAGGGGTATGGAGGGGTATGGAGGGGTATGGAGGGGTATGTGGGAGTATGGCAGGGGAATGAAGGGTTGTGAAGGGGTATGAAGGAGTATGAAGGGGAATGGAGGGATTTGAGAAGGAATGAAGCAACGATCCGGCAAGGGGGGCTGTTGGTTGAACAATACAACAAGCCCCTTCTTGACTCATGTTCCAAGGGCTACAACGCTCCCAGCTCATGTTCAAACATGAGTCTAGGAGATTCTTGGGATTCTGAACCTTGAACAATGCAACAGGCCGTAGTATGCTTTTGAGTCGACGAGTCAACTCAAAAATCAACAAGCCATGGTATGCTTTTGAGTCGACTCAAAAATAGTATGCCATGCCGTCAGCTCGCTCTGAGAGGTGTGGTGTGGTGAGGATGGGCATCGATGGGTATGAGGGGGTATGCAGGGATGTGCAGGGACATTAGATGGGAGCATGGAGGGTAAGGGAGGGGTATGGAGGAGCATGGATGGGCATGGAAGATTGTTGGTTGAACTGTCATCGCATTCCCAGCACAACATATCCCATCCCATCCCATTCCATCCCATCCCATCCCATCCCATCCCATCCCATCCCATCCCATCCCATCCCATCCCACCCCACCCCACCGCATCCCATCTCACCTTGTAAGCCTCCTCCAGCTTGGCTTGAGCAGGGGGGAGGAACGGGCCAACTGGGTTGTACACCAGGTCCAGCACCAGACCCGAGCCTTCCTTGCCGTACCTGAATGGCAGGTTTGGGAAACAGACGAGGGTCGGGAGGAAAAAAGATTGGTGAAGAAGAAAATCGGTTCTAGATTGTGCATTTCACTGATCCGACTGCACAACCCATTTGCACTCGGTTGCAACAAACAGTATTGCATTCCATCACATTATACCGCATTCAACCGCATTCCACCGCACTCGCCCTGTGTGGTTGAGCTCATGCACACATTGCCGTTGCTCCCCATCGCATCCAACCGCACTGCATCTCATTGAAGCGCACTCACACTAGCTTTTGAGCAATTGACGTGTCAAACAATCAGCTCAAGATACTTACAGCTAGCCAGCGTCAGCCTTACACTGCACCACACTCCATCCCAAAGGACTTGCACTCAATCACACCGTACCGCACTGCATCTCATTCCACTGCACATACACCAGGCTTTGAGTGGCTGAAGTGGTTTGATGCTGAGCCCATGGAGTCTAATAGTCAGCGCACGCACACAAAACCTTAATCCACAAAGATACACCGCACAGCACCGTACTGCACCGCACTCCACCGCACGCACCCCAGGCTGTTGAGCAGTTGAAGCGCCTTGATGCTCAAGTCGAACACTCCCCCTCCCCTCTGATGCCCACAAGCAAGGCAGCCATGAGAGAAGGAGATGTTGGAAGGGGGGGTGGGGGGGGGGGGGGGGAATACAGGAAGGTGGGGGCAATAGGGGTGAGGGAGGAAGGTGGGAACATGGGTGAAGCACGTTGATGCTTGCTGCTGAGGGCTGAAGGCTGAAGCCCCTTTGATGCGGAGGTCGAACGTTCCCCCTCCCCTCCCATGTGTTTCAGCATCAGCGTGCACATGCGCATGCACATGCACATGCACGTGTGTTGGGGAATGGGGAAGGAATGGAGCGATACCGGAGTTGACTTTTGAGTCGACTCAAAATTGACTTTTGAGTCGACTCAAAATTCAGCATCAGCGTGCACGTGTGTTGGGGAATGGGGATATGAGGAATGGAGCGATACGGGAGTTGACTTTTGAGTCGACTCAAAATTCAGCATCAGCGTGCACGTGTGTTGGGGAATGGGGATATGAGGAATGGAGCGATACGGGAGTGGAAATGACAAGGGAGGAGAGGATATGGCTGGTCGCACAACCCCAGCCATGGTTGTGCGTCCAGTCCAGTGCTACTCAGCCCTTCATGCATTATGGTTGTCAGGGTTGTGTGGGCTGCTGCAGCCTGTCAGGGGACATGTGTGACTCATCGGGTCGGGAGGTCACACACAAGCATGACGATGCTCATTGACCGGGTCGTTCGCATGGGTCGTTTCCATGGTAGCATGGGAATGACCAGATTAATGAGTAGCCGTGAGTGAACGCCTCGCCTCACCTGCTTGTTGACATTATCAGCAGAGTAGCATGGGAGAGACGCTACCACGTGCACCTGATTGGCTGCCAGGAACTCTGCTAAATCCTGCGCACAAGCACGCACGCACACAAGCACGCACGGGACACAGAGAGGCAGAACGGCAGTGGACTTGAGACATGGGAGCGATGCTACCACGTGCACCTGATTGGCTGCCATGAACTCTGCTAAATCCTTCACGCACAAGCACATTCACACAAGCAAGGATGGATGGATGCATGGGGAAAGGAAGTATTTCAACCTCTGATGCATTCTCCCTACCCCACCTCATGCATTCTCCCTACCCCACCTCATGCCCGACCCGAACAGCACAGCAAGGTTGGTTGCAGAGGCAAACACTTGATCTGCTTTTGAGTCGACGCAGAGGCAACCACTTGATCTGCTTTTGAGTCGACGCAGAGGCAACCACTTGATCTGCTTTTGAGTCGACGCAGAGGCAACCACTTGATCTGCTTTTGAGTCGACTCAAAAGTCAAAAGTGGTTGCAGAGGCAACCACCTGATCTCCTCACCTCACTGACAACCAACCTACCTCACCCCGCCCGCCTCACCTCCTCCCATCTCTCCGCATCGCCTCACCCCCCTCCTTCCCTCCCCTCCCCCCTTCCCCCCCTTCCCTTCTTGCCACCTGCCCAGGCCCGAACAGCACGGTGAGGGTGGTTACAGAGGTTACCACCCTGATCTCCCCACCTCACTGCGATGGTAGACCCCACCTCTCCTCACCTCTCCTCACCTCTTGCCCCGGCTCAAACAGCACGGTGAGGTTGCAGCTGCCAATCACCTCAAGTCTCCCCACTCTCAGCACCTTACTCCCAGCCTCATCTCATTCCCTACCCTCCCCTCGCCTCACCTCATGCCCCAGCTCGAACAGAACAGTGAGGTTGCAGCGGCCAATCACCTCCTCGCCTAATCACTATCCACACCTCCCCACTCTCAGCACCTTACTCCCAACCTTCCTTATCTCTCAACTCCTCATCTCCTGCCTCCCCGCTTCCCTGCCTCACCTCATGCCCTCTCCCCTTCCTCCCTGTGACACTCACCTCCTGCCCTGGCTCGAACAGAACAGTGAGGTTGCAGTGGTCTGTCAAGTCAAAGTCCCACCTCACTGAAATGGTACATACCGCACCTCACCTCCTCCCATCCCTCCTCACCTCCTGCCCCGGTTCAAACAGAACAGTGAGGTTGCAGCGGCCAATCACATGATCTCCTCATGTCACTGCGATGGTAGACCCACTTCACCTCCTCCCATCTCTCCTAATCTCTCCTCACCTTCTCTCTCCTCCTCTTGCCCTGGCTCAAACAGCACGGTGAGGTTACAGCGGTCAATCACCTCCTTGCATTCACGTCTCCCCACCACTCCATTCTCAGAACCTTAATCCCAGCCTCATCCCCTCCCCTCCCCTCTCCTCACCTCTTGCCCTGGCTCAAACAGCACGGTGAGGTTACAGCGGTCAATCACCTCCTTGCCCATTCTGCGCGCCTCTGTGACCAGGTACCTGGAGGTGCAGTGCGGTGAGATGCGGTTGAGAGGAATAATAGTAGTGGCAGTACTGGCATGTGGGTCAGTCAGATTGCGTGGTCAATCACCTCCTTGCCCGTTCAACGAGCCACCATGACCAGGTACTTGCCGATACAGTGTGGCACAGTGCGGTGGAGAGGGATGGGATGGTGGCAGTGGAATTAGTGGCATGTGGATCAAATTGCAGTGGTCACTCACCTCCTTGCCCATTTGACGGGCCTCCATGACCAGGTACCTCGAGGTACAGTGCGGTGTGATGTGGTGGAGAGGGATGGAATGGTGGTAGAGTAGAGTGGTTGGGATTGCAGTGTCACTCATCTCCTTGCGCAATCAATTTGCCCCACTAATGAAATAAGATTGAAGTTGGGCTGAAAAACCTTCGAAGATTGGAACCACCTGAAACGCTTTTGAGAATTCTCAGAAGACCTTCTGACAAAAAGGCACCTGAGAAGTCACCTGAAAAGTCACCTGAAAAGTCACAAAAACAGGTTACTTGAATGGTCACTCGATCTTCTCTATTGGCATCATCCCAACCTGACCACGTGTTGGTCGTCTGACGCTCTGTTGGATTCACCTGAACCGAGCACCTCTGCTATTCTCACCTGAACTCAGGGTTAAGCTCAGGTGCTCCCCCTGTGAGGTCAACACAGCGCACACTTGGGCAGGCCGACACCAGCTCCACCTATACGGGGGGTGGAAACAGGAAGAGAAGGGGAAGAAATGGAAGAAACAGATACAGCGACTCAAAAGGTCCCCTGTGAGATCAACACAGCGCAGACTTGTGCAGGCTAATACCAGCTCCACCTATACGGTGGTGGAGAGGTGGGGGGATGAGATGGAGGGATTGGGGGATGGGGTGAAGTGAAAGTGGAGAGGAAGGGGAAACGGGGGGGAGGGGTTTTATGCTTGTTCGAAGGCGAGGAGTCCACATGGCAGAGCTGGCACGCCTGGTTGGTTGCAGTACAGGCCTCAAGCTGGGGGGTTGGGGTTTGAGGCTTAGGGTTTCACTGCTGGTTGGGTTGGTTGTTGCACAATGCACACTCACCACTCTCTCTGCCGTTCTATGATCCATCATCTCGGTTCTTAAAGGCGACGAGTCCACGTGGCAGTGCTGGCACGCCTGGTTGCAGTAGAGCCCGATGTTGACCGATTCACACTTTCAGCTTGGGGTTCAGGGCTTGCAGGGGTTGGGGATAGGGAGGTCACTCACCACTCTCTCTGCCGTTCTATGGTCCATCATTTCGGTCCGCAGAGGGGAGGAGTCCACGTGGCAGTGCTGGCACGCCTGGTTGCAGTACAGCCCGATGTTGACCTGAACAGTTTCAATGACTCGCCGGGTGAATGGGAGGGGGGTGCCCTGGTGGAGGGGAGAAGAGTAAAGAGGGCGTTGTATTGTGTCGATGACAGTGCGGGTGAATGGGAGGAGGGTGTGTGTGTCAGGAATTAGGGGGAAAGAGGTGACGGGGTGGAGGGGAGCAGAGCGGAGAGGAGAGTGGGGGAGGGAGAAGAGGGGGCTAGTTTTGAGGCGCCTCAAAACTGGGGAGCAGAGCGGAGAGGAGAGTGGGGGAGGGAGAAGAGGGGGGAGAAGGGGGACACAGGTGCAAGTAAGTGCCCAAGTTGAACGGATGCTGCGGCGCCTTAACTCAAATGTTGCAACAGACATGATTGCTGTTTTGAAACGTGTCAAAACTAGAAGGGGGAAGGAGGTGGAAATGGGTGTTGTCACGATTCTAATCTGTGCGTAGAGCAGTAGATATATCATCGTGACTGATAGGATATAGGAAACACTACAGTAGGGAGGATGACTATGGAATCGGGTGCAGCCGAAGCGACACATCGGCAAGCCGAGAATTGGCGGGCGAGCGGGAACCGTTGGGATAACGGTAACCCGTCGCTAGTACTTAAGAAATTAGGCAAGCTTCGGTACGATTGCTTGCGTGTTTGTTTTCACACCTATGCTTATAATTGCTACTTCTAAATCCTACGAGGAAGTGTGAAGCCTGAGAAACCAATCCACGCAAGCACTGAATTCGTCCATACTCCTAGAGTACCCAGTCAGCCGAGCTAGGGTTTGAGCACCTGCTGCAGGCGGGACAAGGGACTTTTTCAAGTGGAGAAGGCAGATGAACGTGGGGGGAAGAACAGTAGAGAACTCAGGGCGCTAACAAGGCCTAGCTGAAGCATCAACAAGAGAGACAGTGGGGCAGAGACGGGGGTAGCAGAGGAGAGCACTGGCAAGAGCAGGTAAGGCGGGAACCATACAATGTCCGACAGTGTCCATGAACGGATGTTGAGGCGCCTCAAATGTCGCAACATACATGAAAGCAGACGAGGGGAGGGACGCTGCAGGGTTTGGGGTTTATAGGGAATGGGGGTGGGAGTGGGAGTGGGAGTGGGAGTGAAATTGGGAGGGACGATGGGTGCAGGATCTCTCAGGGCTGCACTCACATGGTCGGCTATGCGGCGAAGAAACGACGGCTGAGATGCAAGCACGTCGTCGGCTGACCGAACCTCCACTCTAGGCTCAGACACGCACCGAACCTGCGTCGCCGGCCTGGCCCTGCCATTCCTCGAGCCAGCCCTCCGAACGTCCTTTACAAAAGAGAGGAGCGAGTGGAGCAGGAAACGAGAAAGAGCAATCAAGTTGATTCTTTTGAATTTCGAAACGCCGATGGAGAAACGGTGGTGGGAGGTTTAGAGGAGTCAAGTTGGCTCGCTGATGGGGGGGAACTCTTCGCGCGCTGCTGAGCGTGAGACAACTGCTTGACTACTGATTAACGAGGTGAATTCCAGTAACTACGAGAGACGGTTGTTGATGCGTCTAGAAGAAAAGTCAGCTGATTGACTGTTCGTTGACCTAATGGTGTCGAATTTTAACTGACTTACCGCGGCCCTACTGGGCAGGCCGCCCGCGACGGTTCGCGAAGATTCGCGGACGTGGTTACTGGCTGCGCTACGGTTACTGGACCAGTTAGCGGAGCGGGCGAGGGAGATGGAGGACACTTGAGTAGTACACGCAGACATCATGGCGCGACGCGATCCAAGGAGATTGAATTCCTTTGTCTACCGGGACTGAAGGCCGACTGGATCCGCAAGAGCTCGTCGTCGTAATGGAACAAGAACTTAACGAAGACTTCGCTTAGAGAAAGATTCGATTAGCAAATACTGAGGAATAAGTGCTCATTCCTTGCGTCTCGTCGCGGAGTCAGCAGGAGACGTTCTGCTGCGATCAGATGGTGACGAATTCTGTCAGAACTTCGACACACCAGATTTGCCATAGTGTGGGAAGATTGCATTCAAGTCAGATTGCAGTAAATTAAAATACGGTTCAACACGGTAGGTGTTGGAATTTGGGGCGGGTACAGGATACACCAACCCCTGAAATTCTTGACAGGGGAAGTCTGGGGTGTCAGGCGTCAATTTGAATGGCGAGAAGATCCTCGACTTTTGCGCGCTTCGTTTAGGGAGTGGTGAGCGTGGTAACCAGACGTTGAATTTAATAATTTAAACGTTAATTACCAACGAACAGGTCGGTGTAGTTTAGTGGTTAGAATCCCACGTTGTGGCCGTGGAGACCTGGGCTCGAATCCCAGCACCGACATCGTCCGCTGCCTTTTGATCCCATATTCAATACAGAACCTGAAAATGTTGGAGGCTAGTACAGTGCTTCTGGCTCAATAATATTCTCCATACAGTTAAAGCGACGGTGCACTTTTGGCATGGTTGGTTCAGAAGTTTTTTTTTTGAACCCCTGGTAACCATGTATTGTACTGCAGGAGTTGGGGGGCACACGGACCTCCCCAGTTTGGGGGAGAACTTCCGCAAGTAGATGTGGCTTGCACCCCGCTCCTACGGACAATAAAAAACCTTTGAACAAAGGTGAACTCATTCGCTTCCCCTCGCAGGCAGGTTTAGGGTTACACTCGTCAAGAATAGTAGGCAGGCCGACACAGAATTGTACACAGCTATTTTTCGTAGATGAAGAACAACTCACTCTCCTATCTCACTCTAAGCCGCATCGCGGTGGCTTGTTCCTACACCTTAAAACACACACTCAGCATCGCCACACGCCCAGCATATCCCATGCGACACGGTTTCCAAATTTCACGACGTCCGTATTCCGCCCACATAGCACGCGACAAGACAGCCGTGTTTTATGCCCATTTCCGCCTCCCACCACTCGCTTCCGCCTCCCAACATGTCAAATGTTGTAGCCTATAGTGAGGTTTGTCTTAGGGGGTACAAAACTTAGGGTTAGCTATATGTACCCCAACCAACATCAATGCATCATCCATTCTTCATTCTGACATGGTATCAGTTAGGTTAGGATCCTGTGGGATCCCGTTCCTCCGTTCTCCGTTCGAGCCTCCCGAGCCTGATCCTAGCTCTCATTCGTCCCGGTTCCGTTGTTACCGCGCGTAGTGCCGCGCCTAGCGCCACTCCTAGCGTCGCGTCCTGCCCGCCCTTTCCCCCTCGTCGCGTCCCTTTCCCCCCGTCGCGTCGCGCCCTTTCCCCCCAGTCGAGTCGCGCCCTTTTCCCCCCGTCGCGTCGCGCTCTTTCCCCCCGTCGCGTCGCGCCCTTTCCCCCCGTCGCGTCGCGCCCTTTCCCCCCGTCACGTCGCCCTGCCCCGTCCCGTCGCCCTGCCCCGTCGCGTCGCCCTGCCCCGTCGCGTCGCCCTTCCCCGTCCCGTCGCCCTGCCCCGTCGCGTCGCCCTGCCCCGTCGCGTCGCCCTTCCCCGTCCCGTCGCCCTGCCCCGTCGCGTCGCCCTGCCCCGTCGCGTCGCCCTGCCCCGTCGCATCGCGCCCGCCCTTTCCCCCGTCCCGTCGACCCTACGCCCTGGCCCGTCGCCCTAGCCCGTTCCCCCCCCCCCCCCACCTGAACCCTAATTTGCCTCTTACCTCCTGCTGTTACTCGCCTGCTCGTTCGCGTTAGTTCTCGCTATGGCGACTCCGCGAGTTCTTCGTTTCGACGCTGACGGTAGACCTCTTGACTTTTCCGTCTGGCTTCTTCGCGCTCGCCGTCTGTTAGAGAGTCAAGTCCAGGGGGGCGAGACCCTCTGGTCGCACGCTACTGGTGCTTTAGGTCCTGCCCCTGACGATGCTGCTACGGCTCGCTTTGCCCGTCAGCGCGCTGACAGGACGGCTTGGTAGGAGTGGCAAGAAAGGCGGTTCTGGTGGTGGTAGTGGAGGTGGAGGCGGAGGTAGTGGAGGTGGCGTTGCGCCTGGCGGCGGTGGAGGTTCAGGGCCTGGAGAGGCGCCTCGTGCAGTGACTGGTGACTCCACTGCGCCTGCTAGTGGTGGCGACGCCCGAGTTCGTCAGTCGCCTCCTGTACTTCCTGCCCCGGTTGGTGGAGCAGCGGCGTGGTACCAGGCTCAGCGTCAGCAGCAGCTTCTGCAGCACCAGCAGCCCCTCTCCTCCCAGCAGCCTCAGCAGCAGCAGCGGCAGCAGCTGGCTCCAGGGTCGGGGCTGCGTCAGACCCAGCGCGGTGCTGCTTACACTCCCTGCACCTACCAGGTTCTGACAGGCCCTCGTCGTGGCCACCCTTGTGGCCGGTTTCACCCCCCTGGTCAGTGCTTTGCTCAGCTCACTGACACGGTTCGTTTGGTCTACGGGGTTGGTGCTCCTGCCCCTGACTGGCTGCCTCTTGTTCAGCGCTACGGCTCCGCTCTGTGGGGCATGTCTGCTGAGCAGTTAGTTGATCTGATTGGTACTCCCCATGCTATGTATGCTGTTGTTGACTCTAGTGTTTCTGACTCTGCTTACTCTGGTGTTGTTAGCTTAGGTGCTAGCCTTGCTCAGTTGCCTGTTGCTAGTGTAGGTTCTTGTGTAGACTCTAGTCCAGCGGCTACCTCAGAGGACGGTTCGCTGTCGTTCACGCTGGACTCTGGAGCCTCTCACTGCTTCTTTCGTGACAGCACGACACTTACGCCTCTTCCTGCGCCTGTTTCTGTGGCGCTGGCTGATCCCACTTCGGGACCAGTCACCGCGCGTCACACTACCACCTTGCCGTGTCCGGCTGCTCCTTCTGGGTCTCTCACTGGGTTTCACGTCCCCTCGTTCTCCCGGAACTTGGTGGGCGTGCGACCCCTCGTGAGTCAGCACGTGGGTGTGTGGTTTGAGCCTTCTGGAGAGACTGCGGTGTGTGTTGACGGGGACTCTTACCAGCCCCTCGCCACTTTTGCTGCTGAGCCGGGCTCCGGTCTCTACACTCTTCACACTGGCCCGCGCGCTCAGCAGCGACTGCAGCAGCAGCAGCAGCCGCAGCAGCAGCAGCAGCCGCAGCCGCAGCAGCAGCAGCGGCAGCAGCCGCAGCCGCAGCCACAGCGGCCGCCGTCGCAGCAGCCACTCCTCCCAGTTCCTGTCCCTCCCCCTAGTCTCCTCCCTGCGTCTCACCAGGTGGTTCCGTCCCCTCAGGTTGTCGCGTCCAGTCCAGTCGCTGCGTCTTGCTCCTGTCGGTCGCTTGCCCACCCCACCGTTCTGTGGCACCACCGGATGGGACACCCTTCTCTTCCACGTCTGCGTGCTATGTCTAGTCAGCGTCTGGTCTTAGGTCTCCCGCGTGTCTTGCCGTCGCTGCCGCCGTCCCTTGCACCACCGTGCGGTCCTTGCGTCGAGGGTAGGCTGCGTGCCACCCCTCACTCCTCCTCCCTTCGTCCGGCCACCGAGCCTTTTGAGACGCTGCACTTGGACGTCTGGGGCCCCTCTCCTCGCCCTGGCCCTGAGCGTGAGCGTTTCTTTTTGGTGGTCGTTGACGACTACTCCCGCTACACCACAGTGTTCCCCCTGGCGAGGAAGTCTGAGGTGACTTCTACGCTGATCAGGTGGTTGCTTACCACCCAGGACACTCGTGGTCGTCGTGTCAGCTGTCTCCACTCCGACCGCGGGGGCGAGTTTCGCTCCGGCATTCTCGCTGGATTCTGTCGCGAACAGGGCATTCGTCAGTCCTGGACGCTTCCGGAGTCCCCACAGCAGAATGGGGTTGCTGAGCGTCGCATAGGCCTGGTCATGGAGATTGCCCGCACCTCCTTGACTCACGCCCGTGCCCCCCATTTCCTGTGGCCATACGCAGTCAGGTACGCCGCGCACCAGCTGAACCTCTGGCCACGCGTCTCTCGGCCGGAGGCTTCACCGACCAGTCTTTGGACAGGGTCCCCTGGTGTCGCGTCGAGGTTTCGTGTCTGGGGGTGCTTGGCTCTTGTCCGCGACACCTCAGCGGACAAGCTCTCGCCTCGCGCCGTTCCTTGTGTCTTCCTTGGTTTCCCTGAGGACTCCTCTGACTTCACCTTTTACCACCCTCCCTCTCACCGGTTCTTTGACTCCCGTGACGTCCGTTTCGAGGAGTCCACCCCCTACTACGTCAGGTACCCCAGTCGAGGTCTCCCGGTCCCTCCCCCCCCTCTCTTCCTGACCGCCGCTCCCCCGCCTGCTCCCCCGGTACAGCCTCCCCCCCCTGGTCCAGCCCCGTCTGGTGTGTCTCAGGCTAGCCCTCCCCCTTCGGTAGCCCCCCCTGTACAGCCTCCCTCCCCACAGTCTTCCTCGCCGCCTCCTGCAGGTGCTCCCTCTCGGGAGGTTGGTCCTGCGACTGTCCCTGTACAGGTCTCTGGTTCTGGGGGTGCTGGAGTTGGAGCTGAGCCGCGGGTTGCAGAGGACTCTTGTCTTCCGGGGGCTGGTACTGGTCGTGCGGAGTCTGGGGGTGCTGGTGCGGAGTCTGGGGGTGCTGCGTCTGGGGGTGAGGGTGTCCCTTCGGTTTCTGGAGAGCCTGGGTCTGGAGCTGGTGTTGGTGCTGCCTCTGGGGGTGGTGTGCTTGGTGCTTCGGAGGTCGACTCTGGGGCTGCCGCTGCCCCGGACACTACTCCTTCCCCCCACCCCTACCCGACCAGGTTCCAGGCTCGTGTTCGCCGTGCTCGTGAGGAGCAGCTGGAGTTGGAGAGAGAGGAGAGAGAGTTGCAGCGGCTCGAGGAGCAGGAGCGACAGCAGCAGGGGCAGCAGCCGCTGGAGCAGCAGCAGCCGCAGCAGCCGCAGCAGCAGCAGCTGCCGTCTCCTCCTCCTGTCTCGGGTCTTCGGACCCTTGGTCTCCCCTCTCCCTCTCCTTCCTCCTCCCCCTCTCCTCCCGTCTCTGGTCCTCCGCTTCCTCCTCCTGACCC
This sequence comes from Closterium sp. Yama58-4, assembly GCA_947470075.1. Taxonomy (NCBI): domain Eukaryota; kingdom Viridiplantae; phylum Streptophyta; class Zygnematophyceae; order Desmidiales; family Closteriaceae; genus Closterium; species Closterium sp. Yama58-4. Next base: position 121,220 of record CANIUD010000481.1, read on the forward strand.
CTCTCCCGCTGTTTTCCCTCGTTCTCAGTCTTCGTTGTCTCCTCCTCCTTCTCAGACTTGGGCCTCTCGTCGCTCCCCTCGTGCTCGTCCCTCGTCTCCTGTTCCCTTCACTGACCTTCGTACTGCCTTACTTCGTTCTAGTCCACCTCGTCCGTCTCCGTCTGTGCTTCCGTCTCCTCCTGAGTCGGCTCTCACTGCGTCGCTCCCTACTCCTGTCACTGACTACTACCGCACGTACCGTCCTCTTCTCTCTCGTGTTCTCGCCTCGCTTGTTACTCACCCTCGTGCCTCTGTGTCCTCTGTGTCCGCTCTTACTGCCGCAGTCACTGAGTTTGCCTCTACCCGCCGCCTTGACTTCGCCACCGGTCTTGTGGCTGCTCCTCCTTCCAGTCCTCTGGCCGTCGGGGGTGTGTCTGCCCTTGGTTGTGACGCCCTAGAGGACAGGCAGTTTGAGCTAGAGTTCCTGGCGGCCGCTTCCCCTCATCTCTGTGCCATGCTCCTCGCCCCTGAGGGTGACCCCGACGCCCTTGACATTCCGACTCCTCGCACTTACGCTGAGGCAGTGTCAGGGCCTTGGGCCTCTCAGTGGAGAGCTGCCATGGACGCAGAGATGGCCTCCTACAGATCCACAGGCACCTACGTCGATGAGGTTCCCCCTCCGGGGGCGAACGTAGTCGACGGCATGTGGATCTACAGGGTGAAGCGGCCACCGGGATCTCCTCCGGTCTTCAAGGCGCGCTACGTGGCTAGAGGTTTCAGTCAGCGCGAGGGAGTTGACTTCTTTCAGACCTTCGCGCCCACCCCGAAGATGACCACTCTTCGGATGTTACTACACGTAGCAGCACAGAGAGACTACGAGTTACACTCTCTCGACTTCTCTACTGCTTTCCTTCAGGGCAGTCTTCACGAGGAGGTCTGGTTGCGTCGTCCCTCTGCCTTCACTGGCTCTTTCCCTCCTGGGACCCAGTGGAGGCTGAGGCGACCGGTTTACGGTCTTCGTCAGGCTCCTCGTGAGTGGCACGACACCCTGCGTTCTACCCTGTCTGACCTTGGGTTCCAGCCGTCTTCTGCTGACCCGTCGCTGTTCGTTCGTCGTGGCCCCACACCTTTCTTTGTTCTGGTCTACGTTGACGACCTTGTTTTCGCCACCCCTGACAGGGTTGCTTTGGCACACGTGAAGTCCGAACTGCAAAAGAGACACACCTGCACTGATCTTGGTGAGCTGCGCCACTACCTTGGCCTGCAGATCACCAGGGACAGAGCTGCTCGCACCATTACACTTTCACAGTCGCACATGGTGCAGCAGGTCCTTCAGCGGTTCGGGCTTCAGCACTCCACAGTACAGCGCACACCTCTTGCTGTTGACCACAGACTCACTGGACCCTTTCCTGACGAGCCGTTCGAGCCTAGTGGTCCCTACGCAGAGCTTGTGGGTTGCCTCATGTACCTGATGACTTGTACTCGCCCGGACCTCGCCTTCCCTCTCAGCGTTCTTGCGCGCTTTGTTGCGCCAGGGAGACACCGTCCTGTTCACTGGACAGCAGCTGTGAGGGTGGCGAAGTACCTAGCGACGACGTCAGGCGTGGGGCTAGTTCTTGGAGGGCAGCAGTCTGTCGTACTTACTGGTCACTGTGACTCCTCTTACGCTGACGACGCTGAGACTCACAGGTCTACTCAGGGGTACTGTTTCAGCCTGGGTTCTGGAGCTGTTTCCTGGCGGTCCACGCGCTCCTCTTCGGTCTCGACCTCTACAGCTGAGGCTGAGATCTACGCTGGTGCCATGGCGGCACAGGAGCTGCGTTGGTTGACCTTCTTGCTCACCGACCTTGGTGAGCGGCCGAGCTCTGCACCGACCTTGTTCACTGACAACAAGGCGTCTATTCTCCTTTGTCGAGAGCCACGACTGGAGAGCAGAGTGAAGCACATTCACGTCAGGTACTTTCTTCTGCGAGAGTTGCAGAGGCGTGGACAGGCTCGCTTTGAGTTTGTGGAGTCCGAGGCCAACACTGCAGACATCTTCACCAAGGCGCTTCCGCCTTGTGACCACCAGAGGTGCTGTGTGCAGTTAGGCCTTGTTGACACTGGTTCTCGTGTTGCTTAGACTTGAGTGTACTGTTTACTTTGCTTTCTATATATCTCTGTTACTTCTTGGACTGGCCTTGTGGCCACTGTTGTTTGTGCTCAGACTGTGTGGTGACGTTGTGATCCACCTTGAGCTTTGTTTCTTGGACTGGTCTTGTGACCGTACTCGTTTGGTTCTGCTAGACACCCCTCACTTAGGCTATGGGGGTGTGTCAAATGTTGTAGCCTATAGTGAGGTTTGTCTTAAGGGGTACAAAACTTAGGGTTAGCTATATGTACCCCAACCAACATCAATGCATCATCCATTCTTCATTCTGACACAACACTCATTTCCAAGTCCCGTCACGAGTTTCTGGCTCCGCTCACTCGTTTTCGCCTCCCCTCGTTCATTCGAGCCTCCCAACAGTCAATTCCGCCTGCCTTCACTCATGTATGCCGCCCTCCCTTCATATCCGCCTCCATTCGCTCGAGATGCTATGTTTCTGAACGCGGAATGCTCTAACGGGAGGACTCGAATGATATGTCTAAGCACACATGATGCCTTGGTGCGGAAATTGCGTGATGCATTCTGTCATTCCCTCATTCACCGCGAAATTTCTGGGGACGGCAGATCCTGTTGAATTTCGGCGACTTCGCTTCTATGAGCCAAAACCAGCTAATATTCGTAGATGAAGCATTAGCGTCGTCGTTTTCTCCAAACACTCTAAAAATAACTCCCAGTATTTCCAAGTGCCTTACATATTCAGTAACAAACTAGTTTCGTCAGAGAATTGGTGTACCGAGCATGGTGGATGAAGCTATGAGACAAGGACCGTTAGACAGTGCGCGCTTCGTAGCCTAAACCCGTGTATCCACAAAGCGTTTGGGTGGTACGCTGACTATTGTACTCATAAAGGCCTCTATTGGCGTGTGGTGTGTGGTGTGGTTATAGCTGTCGAGTGAAAATTGTGGCTGTGGTTTGTTGTTGGTGCGCTGCGGATGTCAATTTCCTCCCCCCAATCCCTTCCCCTTGCGCGCGTTTGTCCCTTGGTAAGTGTGCCTTCCTTCCCCACTACGAATTTCGCACTCATTTCGTTTTTTTCGTCACGGCCTGTTCAACTCCTTTTGTATCGCACCACTGAGCCAATTTCGCGCAGTGCTGACGTCAGCACTGTTCCTTTGCCAAAAGTGACCCGTCGCTTTAAAGCCAGCAGCTAAAATAGTGACCCCCCCTTCTAGTTGGGTCCACTTGAAATCTCAAACTCACTTTCGAAAAATGAAGTGTTTTACCGAAATATTTTCACAGGCGCGAGAAACACTGGTTGAGTCTTTCACGATTTTTTATCAAACAACAATCGTCGCAAGCATGGGCAAATGTGTCGCAAGCATGGGCAAATGTGTCGCAAGTTTGCGACGTGCAAATCCCATGCACATTCCGTGCCAATTTCGACTACTGCTTGCATGTGCAATTCAGGCAGAGCAATTGCCATTCACATGTGCCTGCAAGGCCTGCAATCACAACGGAGGAAAATCAAGAGGAAAACAACAGAGAGTTTCAATGTGACGAGATACGATAGAGATAGGGCGACGAAAACGAGGACGCGTGCAGAGAAATGTGAGAGCAATATCGCGGAATGGTAGTGCGCGAGGGCGACGAGATGGGTGATGGGAGGGGAGAGAAGAAGGGTGACGGGAGGGCATTTCGAGGAGAGCGTGAGGGCAACGAGGTCGGTGATGTGAAGGGAAATACGAAATGCGACGGGCGAGCATTTCAGGCTGAGCGCGAGGACGACGAGGTACGAAGCGCGTGGGTGATTCGAGGGTACGAAGGGCGCGGGGAGGGCGTTCCAGATCGAGCGCGACGACGACGAGTTGGGCGATGGGAGGGGAGGTTGGATGGGGGAGGAGAGAGCGATGGCGACGGGAAGGGCGAGGAGAGAGGGAGGGCGACGGAAAGGGAGGGAAGAGAGCGAAGGAGATGGGAAGGACGCGGAGAGAGGGAGGGCGACGGGAAGGGAGGGGAGAGTGCGAAGGAGATGGGAAGGGCGAGGAGAGAGGGAGGGTGACGGGAAGGGAGGGAAGAGAGCGAAGGAGATGGGAAGGGCGCGGAGAGAGGGAGGGCGATGGGAAGGGAGGGAAGAGAGCGAAGGAGATGGGACGGGCACGGAGAGAGGGAGGGCGACGGGAAGGGAGGGGAGAGAGCGAAGGAGATGGGACGGGCACGGAGAGAGGGAGGGCGACGGGAAGGGAGGGGAGAGAGCGAAGGAGATGGGACGGGCACGGAGAGAGGGAGGGCGACGGGAAGGGAGGGGAGAGAGCGAAGGAGATGGGACGGGCACGGAGAGAGGGAGGGCGACGGGAAGGGAGGGGAGAGAGCGAAGGAGATGGGACGGGCACGGAGAGAGGGAGGGCGACGGGAAGGGAGGGGAGAGAGCGAAGGAGATGGGACGGGCACGGAGAGAGGGAGGGCGACGGGAAGGGAGGGGAGAGAGCGAAGGAGATGGGACGGGCACGGAGAGAGGGAGGGCGACGGGAAGGGAGGGGAGAGAGCGAAGGAGATGGGACGGGCACGGAGAGAGGGAGGGCGACGGGAAGGGAGGGGAGAGAGCGAAGGAGATGGGACGGGCACGGAGAGAGGGAGGGCGACGGGAAGGGAGGGGAGAGAGCGAAGGAGATGGGACGGGCACGGAGAGAGGGAGGGCGACGGGAAGGGAGGGGAGAGAGCGAAGGAGATGGGACGGGCACGGAGAGAGGGAGGGCGACGGGAGAGTGGAGGGTAACAACGAAGGAACGACGGGAAGGGAGGGGGACGAAGATTGCGCGGGGAGAGAGAACGTGAGGGTGACGCGGCCAAGAAGGAGCGAGAGTAGTCGAGGGTGACGGGATATTGATGTTTGCGCGCCACGGAAATACTAACGTTACGCTAGTGGTGTACGTATTACATTGCGTACCCAAGCTAAGTCGAAAGATAACACACTTGAACTACGGAAAAAATCGCGTTGGGCCTGGGTCACGAGAAACGACTGAGGTTTCAGCTAACTCAGGCACAGAAGTAGTGACTGCTGGAGAACTAAACAGAGTCGTCGTGAACCCAGTTCCAGCTTAACCATAGTTGGGCCTAGCGACCAAAACCGTCGCCTGCAACGGTCGGTTGGGTCCAGCACGTAGAGATGCGATGGGTGATGTTCCTTTTGGCGGGAGCCCAGAAAATGTTCCTTTTCGCGCTAGCCAATCACATTCTTTTGGTCTGAACACTTCTGTTGTGTTGTACAGTGCTTTGTTGGCCCGATCCCTTTCTCTCGTCGCAACACCTGGGTCGGGGTTCACTATTTTGCATTTCGGTTTTAAGCAAGGAATCGAGAATGTAGACGTTGGATGCGCATATCAGAAAGTGCATCATACCATTCGATAGTTTCAATAGACAAACCTAATTGAGGATCTCAATCACAATCAGTATGAACCTGCAACCCATACATATCTCTCACACCTTTAGTGTACCTTGCCACACCCTTTAACAGACAAGCTGTGTAGCATCTTTAGCTGGGTGAAATCTTCCGGCAGAGCAGCCAACTGCTCGCACCCATCCAGGTTAAGTTGCTTGAGCCGGCTCAGCTGTCCAAAGTGGCAAGGCAGGGAGCGTATGGCGGTGCAGCTGAGGTTCAGCTCATGAAGGCAGGAAAGCTGGGTGAGAGAAGCAGGGAGCAGGGCGAGGGATGAGCACTCTTCAAGATTCAGCTGGCGCAGCCGAGATAGAGCCCCGATGCCCTCCGGAAGAGAGGAAAGCTTAGGCGCATGTATCTCAACAAAAGTCAGGGATTGAAGCTCCATAAAACTCTCCGGCAGCTCTGTTAACTCCTTAGCCCGACGGATCTCCAGCCACCTTAGCCCCGTCAAGGCCGAACCAAGCCCTTTCGGAAACTTTTTCATCCAAGCAGCCCTTTCGACTGTCAAATGGCGGAGCTTAGGAAGGGAGTCACGAGACAACGAAAACTCCTTTGTATTTCCAACGAACTCCAGCTGTAAGTGCTCTAGAGAGGGCAGAGTCAAGCCAGCGGCCAGGCCACCCATAAGCCCTTCACTGGTCGAGCTCAATTCTCTCAGGTTAGGCAGTGCAGGGGTATCCAGCAGAGAGGTAAGCCGCTCGAAGCTCCCTAGGGAAAGAAGCTTGAGGGAACAGGGCAGGGATCCCGATACTTCTTCTAGGTAGGGGAGCTTGGCTAGTGCCAAAATTTTCAGCCTGCTAAAGTTGCTCAAGCTGCTGGGGATTGCAGTAAGGCTTTCGCAGCCCACAACTTTCAGAACCTCTAGGTTGATAAGGTCAGTGAGAGACTCTGGAAGCTTCTTTAAAACAGGACAGCACTGGATGGTCAGTACCCGCAGGTTACTCAGCTTCCCCACGTCCTCTGAAAGTTTGGCTAGTATCCTGCACTGGGTGAGATGGAGACTTGTGAGGGTAGACAGTTGCGTGAACGAGGATGGAAGCAGCTGCTGGGAGAAGTGTCTTGATAATCGGAAGGTGTGGAGATTGGTGAGTGAGCCTATGTCGTCTGGGAGTCTCAAGTCTGAATCGAGGATACTCAAGGAGTTGAGTGCGGTGAGAAAACCGAACCTTGCAGGCAGCTCCAAGATTTCGTAGCAGTGAGACAGGCACAGGGTTTCTAGGGATGTCAGCTGAGTGAACGAATCCGGAAGACTCGAGAGTGGCAGGAGGTTCAGCGTCAACGTTTTCAGAGCGTGCAGATTTCCAAAATTTTCAGGCAGCTCGAGAAGTTTTTCGCATCCGCACAAGCTCAGTTCGCGAAGGCCTGGCAGTCGTTGGCCAATGTCGTCAGGAAACCGCTCGAGGCTGTCGCAGCCTTTGATAAGCAACCGCTCGAGACGAGTAAACGAATTTCCTGATGGAAACAACAGCTCGAACCGCGGACACCACGTCTCGAACTCCAGGGCTTTCAGCGATGGCATCTGGGCGAATGAAAAGGGGTTAGATGCTTCTCCGCTTTCTAGATTCGGACATGTGTTGTCGAATAAAACGAGGGTGGAGACGGCTGGGAGATGCGCGAGGCTTGCAAGATTCATATCTTCCCGATCGGGAATGCCGACGGAGAGCGCGGTGAGAGAAGTCAGGTTTGTGAACCCTGGAGCTTCGGGAGGCGAGCCTTCGGTGAGAGTGAGGGTGTGAAGGTTGGTGAGGAGAGAGAGAGAATCCGGCAGCCTGCCGTAATAATGCAGGCAGTAGAGCGAGAGGTGCTGCAGCTGAGTGCAGCGGCGGATGAATCGGTCCAAACCGGTCTCCGTCACTGGATGCTCCTTCGGCCGGCACCAGTCCGATTTCGACGTGATCTCGCTCCCCACGTGCAGCGACACCAGATTAGGGCATGACGAAGCGAGGAAATCGAAAAACGCGTCGTCGATGGTTTCTACGCTGTTGTCGCTGAGATGCAGATGGGAGAGGTTTGAGAAGCACTTGATGACTGCGGTGAGATCTTGGAGCGAAACGACGACGTTTTTCTTCACGACGAGCATGGAGACCTGCTGGCGAGCCACGCGACGCCAGCGCGTGCAGACGGACGCAATGCGGAGATTATACGCCGGATCTGTGAGCACGGTAGGAGCTGACAACGGAGAATAAATGGTATTAGCTCTAAGACCAGTGAGAGCATTGTCTCTGTTCCGCTGCAGGAAGGACGGTCCGGATGATCCATCGGAGGCGTTGAGATCGTCGCCGTAGGGGTTTTCAGAGGTGTACCTAAGTCGCGGCAAGATGGACATGAATGAATCACTCAGGTGTTCGGATTGACGGCGAGCTGGGACGTGCTTCTGGGAATACCAGAGGATCTTAACAAGGAGGTCATCTGACAGGTTATTGATGTATGCGGGAGGCATGGCGCCTGAGCTATAAACGGCTGACATGATGAACGAGCTTTATGTGGTTCTAGTGATTATGAACTAAAATCTGTCTGCAGGAGGAACGCACGCTACTCTATGAGAGTTTAGTGAGGTCTAAGAGCGTGTAACCATTTTGCCATTTTTCCATCCGGACGGTCCGAATTGTGGACCGTCCGGATTTGCGAAATATTACCCACTTCGTAAAATTTCGTGTGGTGTTTCGCCAAACCCCTTGCGACGTCGCCAAAAACTACGAACCATATGACACTTTTCTCCCTTTCCCTCCGTCCGAAACTGCCATTTCGGACCGTCCGAAACCACAACGGACGGTCCGCCACCACTCCGCCTGGATTGGCGCGCGAAATTCATATCTACACCCCTCTGCCGAGCCGCCCTGTGCAAAATTTTGGCGCACATGCGGCCCGAGATTGTCAATCAGAACGCCCGAGATGGATCACCCAGGCAGCCTAGATGTCACTACAAAATGTTTGAAATCGAGCCGCTATGCTGGCTCGCGATACTTGCGAATGTTTGTACATTGGTTTGTTTGGTTAGCGAGGGCTGGGCGACGCTACAGTTCTCGCGAGACTGGGGAGGTGTGAAAAAGTGTCACTTTTCTATTCGGACGGTGCCACGGTTCCGAAACTTCAAAGCGGACGGTCCTGTTCTCGTTATTAGGACCGTCCGCTTAATACTATACGGAGTCCGCAAAATCGTAAAAAATCGAAATGGTTACACGCCCTAAAGAGCTCCTGGAGTTCGATCCTGGTATGCTCCGTTCACCTCACGGCGTGACCCAATCTCCTACGTTCTGCTCTGCTAATTCCCCTGAGGCCTGGTATTTCTCGTGACGGAGTTGAACTTCTGAAATAGTTTCCCTGCTTCGTCAACGTCGTCATAGCTGTTCGTTGAACTTTCTGACAGAACCTCTGGGTTCGTTAAGAATTCGAACAACGGAAATCTGTAACAAAATCTGACGTTTTGTTTAAATGTACCACGCCTTGATCGTAAGTGGGTTCGAAATGGAGTGGGTAAGAATGAGCGGAAACAGCAGCAGGTTCCGGACGGACACTACACGAGTGTTACGACTGCCCGCGTTTAGACGCAAACTGACAATTGATGTTAGAAGGTGTTCCTGGGAATGGCCTGGACACCGTCCGGCCAAATGACGTGTAGGGCGTGGGAAACACGTGACCTACTAATTTCAGCACCACTGTGCAGGTGCACACGTGCACCAATAATATTTCATAACTACGTTTCAAACCCCAAGACTGTTTAAGCTTACCGAATCATTTCTCGACAAGTCGTAAAATAACTTCTGAGATTCGTGTCGGCGCATGCCATTCCAAACTCGCGCGTAGACTGCTGACATGGCGTTTTTGCTGCTTACGTGGTGGCCAGACTTGAAATGGCTTGGACATCCCAGGAATGCCATCTTAGAGAGCACTATTGAGACGCCTTATAACGAATTAATAAGTAGAAACGAGGTAAAGCTGGAGTAAACTCGAGGTAGAATCGACACCGTTGCCGCATTGACAGTCGCTTTCGCATTTGCAGTCGCATACAATGTCGCCTTCGCGGTCGCACGAGCTGCCTCTCACAGAGCGACCGAATGAGATGTCCTCGGCAATAGACGTCGCGTCGCCGGACGAAATCGTGCGAATTTTCCGCGCGTGCGACGCGCAGCTTTTCGCCGGCTATGCGGGTTACCCCGGCCTGATGGACGACGAGGTGAGCGTCCGAAAGCGGTCAACCTCGAAAAAGCTTTCGTAGGCTGACGACAACTGTGCTTCGTTTAGAGCAAACTCTATTGAGGAAAAGCCTGCCTGCCAGGAGTGCTCTGACCAAGCAGAACGTCTTCGTTTTCGTGTATTCTGCCACGAATACTTTCTCAGCCCACTCTGTTTCAAGTCTGAATGAAAATGCGTGTGTGATGCCTTTGAGGCGTGATGCACGAAGATAGGAAGTGGAGAAGGGGAGCGCAGCGCAGTAGGGGGGATGCAGAAAGGGGGGAGGGGGGGGGGGGGATGGTTGCAGGGAGGGGAAGTGCAGAAAGGGGAGTGTAGAGGGGGGAGCGCAGAGGGGGGAGCGCATAGGGGGGAGGGAGCGCAGAGGGGGAGAGCGCAGAGGGAGGAGCGCATAGGGGGGAGCGCAGAGGGGAGAGCGCAGAGGGGGGAGCGCATAGGGGGGAGCGCAGAGGGGGGAGCGCAGAGGGGGGAGCGCATAGGGGGGAGGGAGCGCAGAGGGGGAGAGCGCAGAGGGAGGAGCGCATAGGGGGGAGCGCAGAGGGGAGAGCGCAGAGGGGGGAGCGCATAGGGGGGAGCGCAGAGGGGGGAGCGCAGAGGGGGGGAGCGCAGAGGGGGGGAGCGCAGAGGGGGGGAGCGCTGAGGGGGGAGCGCTGAGGGGGGAGTGCAGAGGGGTGAGTATGGAGCTGAGAGTGAGGGTAACTAAATAATTTTCTTGGTTTCTGTTGGTTTTTGATTTCCCTCAGTTATGCTGTGATGATGTGCAGGGACGCTCTTATGCTGTGATGATGTGCAGGGACGCTCTTATGCTGTGATGATGTGCAGGGACGCTCTTATGCTGTGATTATGCTACAAGCTGAGCATTCCCTTAGCGCTCTGTCCACTCCCTTTGATTCCTCTGCCTTGCCCCTTTTCCACCTCTTTCCCCCTCCCCCCTGTCCGCCCCCCTTCATTCCCCCCTGCCCGCCCTCTCCATTTCCCCCTGTCCGTTTCCCTCCCCTCCTTCCTGTCCACCACTCTTCCCTGTCCGCCCTCCCCCCCCCTGTCCTCTACCCCTTCTTTCTCTCCATCAGACCATTCGAGTCGTCGACCAGCTCACAGCAGTGGCAGCTGAAATCGTCTCCTTTTCGAAGGCATGCCATTTCCTCTCTCTACCTATTTCTCGTCCTCTTTCTCTTCCGTTTCGTCTTCCTCTTCCCTTCCTCTTTCTTTTCTCGTCCTCTTTCTCTTACTCTTTTTCGTTGTCTTCCTCTTTCGCTTGCTCTTCCTCTTCCTTCCTCTTCCTGTTTCTCTTGCTCTTTCCACATTCCACACTCTCCTTCTCGACAATCCATCCATCCCTCAATCGCTCCCGCTCTCTCTCTCTTCCATTCATCTCTCATCTCTCATCTCGAATGACCATTCCCCCCCCCTTCTCCTCTATCCCATCTCCTGTCTAATAGCACTATGTGTAATTTCATATTTCATACATAGGCTAGAATTAGATGTGTAGCACATTTAAACACACTATACTCCACATATCCTCTTCCCCCCCCGGCCCCCTCCCCCTTCCAATGATCAACCCACCCCCACCACCTTCACCTCCAGGATAGTGCAGTGGTGCTCTCATCAGGTGCCGGAACCTCTCGCATGCCCTCTCCCACCCACCTCTTCCCCTTCCCAACCTAATCATGGTCCTCCGCACTGCCTTCTCCCCTTCTCCCCT